>PITA01010474.1:0-54461 GCA_004023965.1 Spilogale gracilis
TCTCCTTTTCTTTTCTCCTTTTTTCTTTCAATTTGACCTCAGTATCAAGGTAATGATGAGTTTTAACATGCATTAATGATGGAGGAAATGCACTACTTTTGTGGAAAATCTTTAGGAACATTGGTGTTGATATTTCCTTATTAATAGAACTTACCAATGAAACCCTTTTGCCCTGGACTTTTCTTTTTTGGGGGAATTTTTAATTACTGATTCAGTCTTTTTACTTGTTAAATGACGGTTTTGATTTTCTGTTTTTCCTTGAGTGAGTTTTGGAGGCTTTGTGTGTGTGTGGGGGCAGGGGGGTTAGAAATTTATCTTTATTATCTAATTTGTCTGTGTTATCTGATTTGTTGACCTATAATTTTTCAAGTAATCTCTTTAATCATTTTTAGTTATATAAGGCTAGTAATAACATCCTACTTTCATTATTGATTTAGAATCTGATTCTTTTCTTTTTTTCAGTTTAGTGAAATATTTGTCACTTTTTATACTTTTCAAAGAATCAAAATTTTTATTGTTAAATATTACTTTGTTTCACAATAGAATATTGTTTTCATATTCTCTATATCTCTACCTCTCATTGTCATTATTCCCTTCTGTTGGTTTTAGATTTAGTTTGCTCTTTCTTTTTTAATTCTTAAAGTGCAAAGTTTAGTGATCATTTTGAAGTCTTTCTTTTGAAATCAAAAATCTGTGATAAGATACCAGTAAAAAAAAAATGCAAGAAAATAACCAACTTCTCATACATTTCAGTGTTAGTACACTAGATCGTATCTTCCACAATAATTAAGTCTTTAAATTTTTAAAAACTTCCTCAAATTTGTTGACTTCTTGATATTTCTTCTTGCTTTTCATACAAAAATAAATTGTGTTAGTTTTATGAAAACAGCAAGAAAACCTACTCCTCATAAATCTCAAAACTGGGAAATTCTACAGAAAGAATTAACAATAATATTTTTTATGATGTTGAAGTGTTTAGAGATGTTGTCACATTGATTCAATATTTTGTTTGTCATTTATACTTATTAATTACAATATTCCTGCAAAGTACAAATTATGATTTTGACTTTGTACCTACAATGATATATTGGATGGCATAAGTTGGATTTGATTCTATATCATCAGAAGTCACTAAAGGCACTATTGAAGCAAATATCAGATTAAGCTCAGTACAAAAATCTAACACAGAATGGGGAGTGTTCAGTACACACAAAACCAACACAAGGAGAAAAAGGAGTCTAAGAATAAAGCCAAATGGAGCTTCAAATTCTTTCTTCAGAGAAACAAATCTTACTAAATCTATCACTCTAAACAAAAGCAGTTAAATTATCGCTAGATATTAGGAACACATTCAGAAAAAAATGAAACATGATGTGACATTGTTTCCAAATGTATTGCTCATTTCCTAATATTTTAAAGGCTTTAAGGTAAACCTCAGCTATGTGGCTTCTTCAAGGGAAGAGTCAGTCTAAGAACCAAATAATTATATTATTAATAATATGCCAGAGGCCCACTCCAGCAAACGAGAGAGCCTCGAAGATTCCTTTCTGATCACCTTCCAGGCATCTCTGACTTCCTGGCTTTCAGTGTCTTTATTTATAGGTAACAAGTTAAAGATTCTCATAAAGGAAGATTTTTTAACAGAGAATGATTTTTGAATACACAGTGTCTGTTAGAGAAACATAGTGCTTTTGTGAAACAGGGTGCTCTAATCAGTGAAACATGTTTTTGCAGGTGCACATATTTACAATTTAGACTTAGTGATTCACTTCTCTTTCTATCAGGCTGTCCTCAACAATGTTAGCTTCACCCAACTCCTTTCAGTAACAGCTCCTTTGTGCTTTTTACCTTCTCTTCAATGACTGATGCTTATATAGAAATATGAAAAAAGTCACTTTTGAAAACTGATGATTGACTGAAAAGTAAGAGAAATTAAAATTATAATAAATTGAAAGATAATGCAGTAAAATGAGAAAAAAATGTATGTCATTTTTGAACTCTAAATTAAGTGACATTAGTTAAGTTTTCTAAAAAGGCAGCAACCATCTAATTTTCATCCAAATGAAATAACGCCATTTGTTCATTATTATAAGCATTCTAGTTATAGTCACATTGCCTCCTGTGTAGGAATTTCATGACTTAAAACACTGATATTCTTACAACTAATTTATTCTTATAGTATTCTGGGGACTGACTAGCATAATCACCGTTGTACAAATGGAAATAAAACCAATGAAATTATTGTTTTGGGGCAGACTTACAACATAAGTATCAGGTACACTTTGTTTTTTTCTATTTCTACCTTCTTCCTCATAAAACTTCACTACATGTTTTTCTGTAGCATCATCGTGACAATTAAAAGAAGTCACCAGGGAAAGGCTGCTAAAGTTAATAAGATTAAATTTTCAAGCAGAATTGATGAAGGAGTTATACAAATTCAACTACTTCAGGCTTGTTTTTCTTCACTTCTCTAGTATGTATGCTTGGTTCAATCTCTTAAATAAATGTCTTTGCAGAGATTTGCAATAAAATCACATTCAATTTTAAAATTCTGATGTTCGGTCACCAAATTGCATATAATAGACTTAAAACTGGAAACCTTCCAGTATTATGGAAATGAGAGTTAAGATAATTATCAAAGGTAATATTTTGAATATTGAAGTTGTAAAAAATATATAGTTATGCCATGTTGAATTTAAAAGTCGATTTTCAAAAGCAATGTAGTTTAGAGAAATATAAAAAATAACCCCTGATTATCATTGTGGAATGATGTCTTGAGAGGAGAATGCTTTCCTGTTTCCAATTTTTTTCCATTCAGTTGTATTCTGCTGTATTTTCTGTTAAGATCGCAGCTGCAAGCATTTTCTTCAGACAAACTTTTAGTTTCATTCTAGCATGCAAATTCTTTTTAATATTATGGGTCATAAATCCCCCATTGATCTTCTAATATTCAGCTACTGTGTCATTATTTATTCTATGAATTTATTGTTCCATTATCTCCTTGTGTGATTCAGTACAAGTATTCTTTGCATTTGCACATATTTTTCATTTAATTTAACACCAAAACATACTCTGGTATTTTCAGAATTTGCTTCAGTATGTCTGTATTTCTTTGTAGATTAACTCTTTATGTAATGAATTTCTACTGAACCATGAAGCATGGTCTATTTATTTATTATTTTAACTTCAGTGTACTTGACATGTTATTATTTAGTTTCAAGTGTATATTCCATATACTCATTAAGAGTACTGTACTCTTCATCCCCATCACCTGTTTTACCCATCCCCCACCCACCTCTCTTCTGGTAACCATCTGCTTGTTCTTTGTAGTCGAGTCCATTTTTTGGTTTGTCTCTCTTTCTTTTTCTTTTTTCATTTTTGTTGTTTCTTAGTTTCCACATACAAGTGAAATCATATTGTATTTGTCTTTCTCTGACTTTGCTTAGCATTATACTTTCTTGATCTATTCATGTTGTTGCAAATGGCAAGATTTCATTCTTTGTTTATGTCTGAATCATATTCCATTGTATCCACATTCCAAAATGTGCCCACCACATTTTCTTTATCTATTCATCTATTGATAGATACATGGGTTGCTTCCATAGTTTGGTTATTGTAAGTAATGCTTTAATAGACATAAGAGTGCATATATCCCTTCAAATTCATATTTTTTGTATCCTTTGGGTAAATACCCAGTAGTGAAATTACTAAACTGTAGAGAAGCTCTATGTTTAACTTTGTGAAGAACCTCCATGCTGTCTTCCAAAGTGGCTTCCCCAGGTTGCATTTCTATAAACAGTGTAAAAGGGTTCCTTTTTCTCCACATGCTTACCAACACTTGTTGTTTCTTGAGATTTTAGCCATTCTGAAAGGTGTGAGGTGATATCTCATTGTACTTTTCATTTTCACTTTCCTGATTATGACAGCTGATGTTGAGCATCTTTGCATGTGTCTGTTGGCCATCTGGATGTCTTCTTTGGAGAGACGTCTGTTCAGGTCTTCTGCCCATTTTTAATTGGATTATTTGATTTTTTTGCTGTTAAGTTGTATAAGTTCTTTAAATGTTTTGGATACTACCCTTTTACCAGATATGTCATTTGCAAATATCTTGTCCCATTCAGTAGGTTGTCTTTTAGTTTTGTTGGTTGTTTCCTTTGCTGTACAAAAGATTTTTATTTTGAGGTAGTCCCAAAAAATTATTTTTCTTGTTGTTTCTCTTGCCTCAAGAGACCTATCTAGAAAAGATGTTGTAATGACCAGTATCAGAGAAATTTCTACCTGTGCTCTCTTCTAGGATTTCTATAGTTTCAGGTCTCACCTTAGGCCCTTAGTGCATTTTGTGTTTATTTCTATGTATGATGAAGAAAGTGGCCCAGTTTCATTATTTTGCATGTAGCTGTCTAGTCTTCCCAAAACCACTTGTTGAAGAGATTATCTTTTTCCCATTGAATATTCTTGCCTCTTTTATTGAAGATTAGTTAACTATATATAATGGAGAGCTTGTGGTCTGTGCCTTGTTTATATACTTAGTAAATGCATATTCAAGAATGAAATAATGAGCAATTATCATGAGGCTACCTAGCTTTTTATCTAGACTTCATGCATAGCACTTTATTTTTACTAAAATATAGAAATAAAAAATACATTTCTTGTTACAAAAAATAGACTGTGCTCATTGAACAAAGGTTGCACACTTAAAAAAAAAAAAAAAAAAAGAACTTAAATTCAGTCTCTAAACTTGACCAAAGTCAACCTTTGGGCATGTTATCTTCAGTGCATACATCGGCATTGTTTATTTTATTTTTAATGGTTTAATCATAGCATTCATACAATATTGTGTTATTTTCATATAACTTTACTGAATAGACATTAATCCTAAATTCATGTTTTATATTTTTAACATTTGTCTTCTACTGCATCAAGTGTCCACATAACCACTTACATATTCACTTATGTATGGGCTCATGGTTTGTATAAACATATTTACTACCATACATAATAATATTATGAAAGTATTTATACATAAGATTTATTTGTATTTGTTATTCTCTTAGGATAGTCCATTGGAAAATGAATTAAAAGGGTAGAAATATGTGAAAGATCCTTGATTCTAATCGCTAATTATTTTCTACACGCAAATTACATTGTTACTAACAATATTAGTGCCAATTTCACTGAATAGTTTAACGTTATATATTCCTATTGTGAAATCACATGATGTCTTACTGTTCTAATTTTATTTAGTTGAAAAATAATGGAACTGCATGTTTTCTGTATATATTTTAATACATACATGCTCTATTAAAACCTTAAAGAAGTTAATATAGTAAGTATAAGTCTTCTTTTATAGGCACTCAGCCCTTTTCTTTTTAGAAGACTAGGCATATTGCTGCGTAACCTTCCAGTCCATTTCTTCTAGCAATTACATATAAATGCATTAAAATACATAGTATTCTCTTAAATCTGGTATGCACTTCTTTAAAGATTAACTGTTTTGGAGATACCACTATGTCATTACTAATAACCTATCATTTTTATAGCTGCAGTATGAGATTTTATTTGGTGGATGCTTCATAGTCATATTTAAGCATTCTTCTACTGCTTGGTATTTAAATTATTTCTAAATTTCCCACTGCAACCAGTACTGAAGTGAATAACCATGTGCATACTACTTAGTGGTCATTTAGGAGCATTTATTAAGAGGAGGTACTGAGAGGCATCATTGCTTCATTAAAGCAGAGTTATATTTTAATTTTAAAAGATAATATCAAACTATTCTTCAAAAACCCTAAAATAACTAGCTTCTACCAATAGTATGTGAGAGAACATATTGATCACATTGTTACCAGTGTTGGGTTTAAACACACTTTGTTGTTACCACCAACAGATTGGTGAAAATAAATATCACATCCTTTTTGGTTTTGACTTAATTCATCTAATTATTTATGAAGTTTTGAATGTTTTGATTTTAAAAGGCCATTAATTCTCCCCTTATGTGAGGAATAGCTATTTGCTTGCTCTTTTTTCTTTTTAATATTTTGCTTTTTCTGATTTTAGTAATTCTGATTTTAAATACAATCGGAATATTGTCTTTTTCTGTTATATTTTGTTCATTTTATAGATTGCATTAACCATTGTTTGTTAATTTTAAAAATGTAGTCACCTTTATCAAGCTTTACTTCTAGACTTTTAGAATGATGTGAGATTTTGCTTAAAAAGGTAACATCTTCTTCAATATTTAAATATTTGATACTTTTAATGCTTTTATAATACTGTTGTTTAATACAGATCTTTTAATATTATTATAATTTCAACCCTTTCATCTCTCTAGATATTATTTTATGTAAAAAATTAGTTAGACATACATTTTTCTTATGAGATAACCAGTTACCTCAAAATATTATATAGCTTATATCTTCTTTACAGACTTAAAAACTACATTATATTTTTAACTTTCACATGTCATATCATATGAGTCTGGTTCTGAAATTTTTATTCTCTTCCACCAATATTTTTATGTATTGTTGAAACACTAGATCAAGGCCAGTTTTGAAATGTATGTTTTAAAAATAAGAGGAACGTGCTAGCCACTGCAATGATGAATATGAAGACAAGTGGGTTAGATATTGCAAAGGGGAGGTAAATTATCTCTAAAAATGATATGCTTGAATATAAATAGCACTAGAATATTGGCTAAAAACCTATTGGGAAAATAAAATAATTCAAAATGTTACAGGACACAAAAGCAATATTTAGAAATTAATAACTTTATACATACTAATAAAACAATCAGAATATATAATGGAAAAAATAATCCATTAATATTAACAAAAAAGGTAAAATGTCTATGAACATAGCCAAGAAGAAATTAATTTTTCTTGGTAAAGCAATTAAAAATGAATCAAATAAGTAGAAATACATATCAAAAAAATTTTAAAGACTTTATTTATTTGACAGAGAGAAACACAGCTAGAACATGCACAAGGGGCATGAGAGAGGGAGAAGCAGGTTTCCCGCTGAGCAGAAAGCCTGATATGGGCCTCGATCACGGGATCATGACCTGAGCTGATGGCAGGTGCTTTAATGACTGAGCCTCCCAGGTGCCCTCATATTGTTTTTAAAATATTAAAACTTGGTTAATATGTAAATCTAATAAACTTCCTCAAATAAATCAACATTTTAAAATTAGATAAGCTGATTCTAAAATGTGAGATAAAAGTACTAATCATGTTCTAACCTGATAAACTGATTGAAGAGTTTATGAACACCACACATAATAGCCAATAAATTTTGAGAAAAAAATTGTTAGCTTTATTCTCCTGGATATTTAAACATATTATATAGGCTCAATGAATGAAACAGTGCAAAATGTATTTGTGAGGAAAGAGAAAGACTGACGGAAGGAATAGAACATTTGGATGTAGACTAAATGCCAAGTGACATTCCAAGTCAGTGGAAAGTGATGTACTATCCAATAAAATAGGTGCTAATAGATACCTATCTTAAAAATAATAGTTAAAGAAAAACAGTTAAACCATTACTTTATATGATAGATTGTTATACTAATGATCCCAATGAACCCTATCTCCCAGTACCTATGTCTTTAGGTAGTCCCCTTGCACTCTGACCATGGACATGTGATTTCTTTTTGTCCATGGAACGTAAGGAAACACGAGTCAAACAGAAACCTGACAAGAACTTTCCTTATTAGAACGTTACAGTCACCTTTGAAGGAAGTCTTCTGAGCATCCCTGAGGAGAGAAAAACCACATGGAGAGAGTAAGGCTCACCCATCTCAGGCTTCCTTGCTGAGCTTAGCCACCAACCAACCCAACTACTTAAGGAAGTCACAAGAGAACACATGTTAAGGAAGGTGATTAAGTAGGCAGATCATATTATAGGTTTCCAATGAATGACTATAAAGCACTATAGTAAAAATGCACAGAGCAATATGAACATATCTTTAAAATGTAATGTTGAAAAAAAACCACAATATGAGATATATACCATATTGTCATTTGTATAAATGAAAAATGGAAACAAAACAAAATCCTCCCCTTTTTCTTACTCTTGCATACCTGAGAACACACACAGATTAATAAAGGTAAAAAAATAATTAAAAATCCAGATAAATTTCTAAAGATATATTACAAACCCTTAGTCTGTTAAGTAACAATTATTCACACAGCTTTGTTCTTACCTGAAGAAAATGTAAAAGTAATGGGAAAATAATAAAACAATCATGGGTATTAAGCATGTACATAACTTTTACCAACATGATTTCTAACTTAGCTTTGCTAATTTAACAAAATACTATGGACTGGGTGGATTTAACAACAGAAATTTCTTTCTCACTGTTCTAGAGGTTGCGGAGTCAGAGATCAAGGTGCCAGCATGTTTGGGTTCTGGTGAGAGCCCTCTTCCTGGTTTATGCCTGAGAGCTGCCTTAAGCTGTGTCCTCCTATGGCAGAGAGAGAGAGAGGGAGATCATATCTTCATGCCTCTTCATTCAAGGGCATCATTCCCATTCACAAGGGCACTACCATCGTGACTTAATTTCCTCCACCAAATGTCCACCTCCAAATAACATCACAGTGGGACTTAGGCCTTCAACAGAAGAATTTGAGGTGTGGGGGAGACATAATTCAGTCATAACATTCCACCCCTGGTCCTTCAAAATTCATATCTTTCTTACATGAAAAAAGCGTTCACTCTATCCCAATAGTCCCAAAGGTCTTAACTTGTTCCAGCATCAATTCTAAAGTCGAACTTCCAAAGTCTTATCTAAATGTCATCTAAATTTGATATGGGAAAGACTCAAGTCTGATTCACACTGAGGAAAAATTCCTCTCTGGCTATGAACCTATGAAATCAAATATGTTATGTGCTTCCAAACTAAAATGGTGGGGCAAGCAGAGAATAGACATTGTACTCCAAAATGGAAAAATAAGAGAAGTGGTGATGAGTCTGAAACAAGTCTAAAACCTAGCAAAGCAAACTCCATGAGATTTTAAGGCTTGAGAATAATCCTCTTTGACTTCATGTTCTGACTTCCAACCCCACTGAAGTGGTGGTCCTGCCCCTACAACTCTGCATGGTGAGAATTTTATTTCCAAAGCTCTGGGTGATGTCTTGGCCCTTTTCAAATTGAGACAATAGCCATAATGATCACTGAATCACCTTTGGAATCTTTTTTCCTATATCTTGAAGAATAAGGCATGTTCACAGGTACAGAGCAGTGTGGTCTTATCCTATAATATTCAAGAAGTCCAACAACCTTGCTTCATTCCATTCTGTGTGCCTCTCTTCCAGTTCAAACTGGCAGTCTTCCTGCTGGGTGGCTGATTCCTTCTGTGGTTCAAAACGTGCTAGTATCCTTATCAAATGGCTGATCTTCCACACTGTTAATGTTCTTTTCTGAATATGCATTCCTTTTTTTTTTTTTTGTATTATAGACATGTTAAGATTTCTCCAAAGCTCTATGTTCTGAGTCCTTTTGCTTAACAGTTCCTCCTTCAGTCTATTTCTTTCTGCTTCTACTTTACTATAAGCAACCAGGAGGAACCAAATGACTTCTTCAACACTGCTTATATATATTCTCAGCTGAATATCCAATTTCATCATTCCCAAGTTCTACTTTCCACAAAACACTAGAACACTAACACGGTTTAACTAAATTCTCTGTTTTGTCCATGGAACATAAGGAAACATGAGTCAAGCATGAAATGTCTTTTCTCTAGTTTCTGATAACATATCCCCCATGACATCTAGGACCTCATCAGAATAGCCTTTACCAGTCATATTTCTACAATTTGTTCATGATTATTTATGTATACTCTAAGAAGATAAAGGCTTTCTCTACAGCTCTCCTCTTTTATTTCTGAGTTTTCACCAGGATCACTTTTAGTGGCCCCAATCCAGCAATATTGGTTTTTCTAACATGCACCTCAAAATTCCTCAAGCCCCTATGCCTTACCCAGTTCCAAAGCCTCATCTACACTTTTTAAAAATTTTTTTAAAGATTTTATTTATTTATTTGACAGAGAGAAGCACAGCTAGAGAGGGAAGACAAACAGGGGGAGTGAGAAAAGGAGAAGCAGGCTTTCCACCGAGCAGGGAGCCCAATGTGGGGCTGTATCCCAGGATTCCAGGATCATGACCTGAGCTGAAAGCAGACACTTAATGACTGAGCCTCATCCACACTTTTAGAAACTTGTTGTAGCAACACCTCACCTCTTGTACCAATGATATTTTGTCCATTTAGGATGCTTTAACTTTTAAAATATCACAGATGTGCTTAAATAATAGAAACATATTTATCACAGTTCTGGAGGCTCGGAAGTCAGAGATCAGGATGCCAGCATGTTTAAATTCTGGAGAGAATCTTTCTTCTAGTTTGAAGACTTCTCTGTCCTCACATGGCAGAGAGAGAGAGAGAGAGAGAGAGAGAGAGAGAGAGAGAGATCATCTCTCTTATGTCTCTTCCTTTAAGGGCACTAATCTAATCCATGAAGGTTCACCTTCATAACCTAATTTCTTTCCAAAGGCCCCATCTCTGAACACCATTACAATGGGATTAGAACTTCAATACATGGATTTGATTGAGGGAGAGAGGGACACAAACATTTAGTACATAGCAATTATTAAAAATATTTTGCCAGTAACTAAAGGTAAGAGACATTTTCTAAAGCTTTATCAGGAATAAGAAAATGCTATCATTTGGGGGGTGGGGGGTTGGAATCAAGAATGCCTTCTCCCAGTAGGGAAAGGTACACAATTTTTCTTTTTATCAATTGTCAAATGATCCCATTAGCAACTAAACATATATGTCACAATCCTCACTCCATATAGCTCTGTGTATTCACTGGAATTGAGTTATTCAAAACTCTCTTCCCAAGGAAATCTGTGGCTGCTGTTTTGCATTTCTATCCCCAGGTATATTCTCCACCCTTCTCTACCTAGCTTTCTACCCCCAAAGGATAGTTAATAGGGCTTCTGGTTGGTTAGGCCAATGAAAAGCCTGACTGGAGATTGCATGAAGAAGGAACATGAGAACAGAGTTTATAATCCCCCTACTTTCCCACTCTCTATTCCCCCACTTTCGGCCCCCACCATGTCTGCTGTTTGGAGGTAATCAGTGTTTCTTTAGATCATAGGTGACAGAACATCACAAGATACACCTCTCCACATAACTTCCTGCTATCCAGATAGAGCAGTGACAACAGCCTCATTGTCACTCTTCCCAGATTACTGCCCTATCCCTTGTGACCAATTTCTATTTCACTGTAAACAGTTTCTTTATTTCACCTTCCTTGATTTATTCTAATTGAAATTTATACCTTTCCTTCTGGAATCCAGAGTAATATAAATTCTCTCTTCACGTGAAAGCCTAGCATAACTGAAATGTAAATTGGTAGCTGAAACAGAGATATAGCTACACCCATCCCTTCTCTCATCTTTGAAGAGGCTCCCTAAACACTTTTTGAAAGTCAGGGCATCCAATTATAAGCACTCCACTGCTTGATTATAATTACTGGAAGGATGGGAGCCATGTATTTCTTCTCCATTTCCTTCAAAAGGTTATACAAATTGTACTGAACATAGCAGCTTATGAATAATACTGAATTGGGTTAAAGGAGGTCTAGAACCCAATCCATGGCAGACCTACTTCTTTATTGAGCTTTTTTTCCACCCATCATTTCTGTTTGCCAGGTATGCAATGGACACTTTGGTAGTGTTCTTTTGATTCACAGATTTTACTCTTGCTTTTGTTTTACCTTCCTTTTGTATTTCCACCTCTGTGCTCACAAATTATTTTCCATTCTTCTAATTTCTATCTCCATTTCTATGATGTCATCCCTGCTGCATGTCAATTCCTACACAAAACACACCCAATTCAGAAAAATGTGTAAGATCCAAGAGGCTCCTATTTTCAGATTTTCATGTGTTTTTCCAAAGCCAAGTTAAGAAGAGCAACCAATCTTTTAAAATGCCATCTGAAAGCATAGTTGTCAGTTTTCTTTTTCTTCTTTTCTTTTTTTCTTTCTTTTTTTTTTTTCTTAAGCTCTTAAGCTCTTCAAAAAAACGTGGAGGACTTTGGCTTTTGAAATATGGTCTGTAGGATATATGGTGTGCACAGAATTCTCAATAAATCTGTTTTTTTTTTCTCTTGTTTTTGTATGTCCTGGTCACTAGAAGTGATATACCTTTAGGTGTTGTATTAATTCTGTCAAGCAGTTAGACATTCTGGATATACTCTAATGAAATTATGCATTTATGTTTTAATTTGGCCTAGAATAATCAAACATCATACAGATCCAACTAAATAGGAAATTTAGTATTCAAACACACATTCTTCTTTTTAAAGAAAGAATTTCTAAAACTGAAAGTAGGGGAAGTAATGTTAAAATATTTAATATAGTATTTCTGTAATATACTTAGGAAAGGCAGGTAGGAGGCATCCTGTGGCTCATTTTAGCTTTTCCAACCTAAGTTTTGAAAACAGAGAACTTCAAAGTAGTATCATTCCTCAAACACATCTAAGCATTAGGTCTATTCAGAAATGGGTCTTGCTCTGGTTGTAAATCTTTACTAAATGTGCCAATTCTATTTCTCTGTGCCTCCCTTCTGTCGAATATGAATGTGACCACTGTTTACGAACAGGTATGTTTTACTGAGCTATTTATGTGAAGTTCAGATAAAAACTAAATCCTCTGGTATTTGTATGGGAACAGCATTCAATCTTTTCTTACAAGGGTCAGCCTGGGATAATAGAAAACAACTAAATATAAAGGAATTCATAAACTAGTGAATGATGGTTCATGTTGGATTTATGCTTTGCCTCCATGAAAACTCTTTGTCAGCTATAACACAATGGAGGATGTCCTTTCAACAGCACATTGCATGTGTGAGTTTATATATTAATTATATGGAAATGAGGTTATAATTTTAGTTTCTTTTCTGTTAAGCATCTCTTACCTTCCAATTGGAAAAACAAGATAATTATAATCAAGTTAGAAAAACAAGTTTTTGTTTTGTTTGTTTTGAAAAACGAGGTCTTAATAATCTTGCCCATTATTATTATGAAGCACTAAGTACTTGATCCTAAGTTTTGGATGTAGATTTTCACAAGTAAAATCCCAATACAACTAATTCCTAGGGCTGTTGAAGTTATTCTGTTCTGGAATTTTATTACAAAAATAATAGAAACATAATAGTTTCTATTATTAAGACATCAGGTTCCCAGGGGTGCCTGGGTGGTTCAGTCCTTAACTGTCTGCCTTCAGCCCAGGTCATGATCCCAAAGTCCTGGATCAAGCCTCGAATCTGGCTTCCTGCTCGGAGGAAAACCTAAATATCCCTCTGTCACTCCCCCTACTTGTGTTCCCTCTCTATCTGTGTTTCTTAATGTTAAATAAATAAAATCTTAAAAAAAAAAAAAAGACATCAGAAAAGTTTTGGGAAATGATTTTGTTTTAGATATGGATGGCAGAAGTGTTTTTTTTTTTTTTTTAATTACAGGATAGAGTGTCTGACTAATCCCACGTTCAGACACACCCAATATGTGCAGGGCACAGCTCAGTGGTAGAGCGTTTGATGGCAAATACATCCGGGCTGCACTTACTACTTCCCATTTGCATCCATTGATATACATAGAAATACTTATTTTAAAATTTAGAGGGGTGTAGAATATAGGGTATGAGGACAAGAGATCATGTAGGGATGGAGAAGGAGCGTCAGGGACACTTTCTAGCTAGTAGTATGGGATTGATCTCAGTGAGTAAATACTGAAAGTTTGCAGTAAAGAGCTATTCGGGTGAGAATCTATGGGGGGGAAAGGCAGTACTATATTAAGACTCAGGAGATAAAACAATTGTTATTGTGCAAATGTCATGATGTTCTTTCACTCCAAGGTTTGGAGTATTAACACTCTCGGCACTGACCATGGCAAATTAATACAGGTTATTAATTGCCATTATGGGATTCCTTCAATAGCATCTCGGCAGAATAGGGGTTAATAACATGGCAGATGCTGTAGGGTGATAATAACTGGGAAATTGCTCTGTGAGAAACTCTGTGACTAAACCCATTTGGAAACTGAGCAACAGGAGATATGGGGAAATCAGTCATTACTCAGATGCAAGGAATGCAACGTTGTCTTGTGGGATGTGAAGGTCTTTGAGAAGCTCTTTATTAGACTTCCTCGTATTTCAACTGTGCTTCTCTCTAAATACCTGCCCCCCCCCCGCCAAATAACTTATTTTACAAGTCTCTTAAATTGCCATGATATAAACTCTGATTGCAATTCCCCATGTCTTTAGATATCCATGTCCTAAAGTCTGCCTCAAAATTTTCTGTTACTTTTAGTGAAAATTCTTGAATAAGACAGGCTTCTATTTCAAACCCCCTCATCTGTGCAGAGGTCAGAATCACCCAGCACACCACGGCTCACTGCTCCATGCCCTCAGTGAGAACAGCACCTCTGCGGAAGGTGGAGTGAACTAGACTGCCTTCGTTCCTAATAATGTGAGAGATTTGGTGATTGGGTAAGAGGTGTACCAGCCATAGATCCTGTTGGCAGAAGTGAAAGCAGGAATAACAATGTGGAATTATATTACAAGTGTGATATCTGCTGAATTCATGAGAGGAAAAATTCTGCCACATTTGAGTAACACGATGTGCTTGTTTAAAAAACTGGGAATACTGGCTACACAGAAAACTGTCTTTGTTCTTCTCACTTATGAATTGTAAGAATCTGCTGTCCCATAGGAAATATTATATTGGATTCATAATGGGGAAATGATGTTACTTAAGGTGTAAAGCATGGCAAATTCTGTTTATTGAGAATGTACTCTTTGCCCGGTAACAAACACACTTTTAAATCCAATCCTAATCCTCCAAACAAGGTAGTACTTTTGTCTTCTTTCTTCTTTTTTTTTTAAAGAATTTTATTTATTTGACAGAGAGAAACACGGCTAGAGAGGGAACACAAGCAGGGGGAGTGAGAGAGGGAGAAGCAGGCTTCCTGCTGAGCAAGAAGCCCGATATGGGGCTCGATCCCGGGTCTCCGGGATCATGACCTGAGCCGAAGGCAGTGGCCCAACCAACTGAGCCACCCAGGCGCCGCCTGTCTTCTTTCTTCTAATGAAAGAATTGAAACTCATGGAAGTCAAGGACTTTACCTAAGGTCACCTATTTATTATATTGAAAAACTGGATCATGAAACTAAATGAGCTCGGTTTGAAAATTTTTACTTATTCTAAAACAAGAAGTTCCCATGTATGAATCACTTCAGGACCTCACATTAAAATATAAAACTTCTTAAAAACTTCTATAATAAATTTAGATATTACACTTCAGAAAAATAAAATCATTTGTGAATGAAAAACATTGCTCTGTTTCTCCTCACCAAGTGGAACAACAAATCCACACAATGCCGTACCAAGAGGTCACACTTTCCTAGCTTTATTAATTTCCTAGTAAAAGAAGTGATTCCAAGAGTAAGTTTTAACTCTCATTTCTTACAGTCTGCAACTTCCTATACATATTCTGACAAATATTAGACAAACTGCATTAGGCCTAGTCTGGGGCAGGATTTTATTACACTAAGCAGGGATGGAAGTTGAGAGCCTCGTAAATATTAATCACAGACTAATGAACAGTGGGAGATTTTTGAATATCAATCTGTACTAGAGGGAAATTTTGAATTAGAGACACCACTTCCTACCCAATAAATCAGTAGTGAAAAATTGAAGGCATTCTCATGCATCTGCTTATGTATCTAGATCTCTAATTCTAAAGGAGCATGCAGCACGGATGCCAAAATAGATGTGATTTTATCACCTCACATGGAGGTTTTGCATTTTTAACTGGACCCTCTCTTAAAATTTTAATTACCTTCAAAAGAGGCTGGATTGTATAACAGAAAGCTTGAGTGCATTCTTTAGTATTAGAGTTAAAATAGTTCAGGAGTAGTTAGAGCTTGTCACATTCTTCTTCATTAGCATTCACAAACCATTGCCCAAAGGGACTGGAAGACTCAAGGTTAAAATGAGGAGCTGAAATGCCAAAATTTGATTGGCTTATTGCTTTTATTAAATGTTCATAGTATTGTGCATAACATAAAAGAAAGACAGTATCTTCCATCATTATTCAAAATTTCATAAATAATACCAGATATAATCATATGCACACGTGCATATCCTTAGTGATTATTCATTAATGGAAACTATACCTTTACAGTAATCAGAGTTAATTATTTATTAAGACAAGTATGAGAGTGGATAGTGATATTTAGGATTTTATTATATTTTTAAAGTTGACAAAAAAAATCATGAGATTAAGTTTTCAGTTTGAGGGTTTTCTTTTTTAAATTCTTTAATATTCAGATAGTTGTAAAATCTGTGCTAGGCATTAATATTATAAAAAAGTAATTTTTAATGGTATGAATTCTTCTTCATACCATTATAATCAAAATGAAAATTTTATCCAAAATAGGTATGGTGGGAGCTGTGTTTACTGAAATGACACAAACGCAGTTATTAACGACACAGGAAAAGAGAAATATCAAGGATATAAACCAGAAATGGCAAATGTCATTCTAAAATACACAAGAAATATTCTCAAAATGATTATTCCATCTCATGAAATTGGAAAATAATCACTAAATTAAGTAATAGTATAGCAGGATGATATAATTAAGCATTAATCACTAACTTTTCCATTTCTATTACTAAAATTCCTAGACTCATTTAAAGCAGGCAGAGTTATATTGATCTACAATATATTCCCAAGTGCCTTATATTCAGTAGTTGTTTGATAAATATTAAAACAAAATTTAAAGGAGTAGGTATATATTATAGTTGTTCTTTTGTATAGGTGTTGCATGCTCTCTAAAGACAAATAGTCTCTTCACAAATGTTTGAATATAGCCAAAAATTATAATATGGGGTTTCACAACTATATCTAACATAATAATATAGAAGTAGTTGCAACTTTACATCTATTTCAATAAAATAATTTTGTGGATGCACTTGCTGTATTCCACAATTATGACACCAAGACTGATTTTCCGAGAACATTCATCTTATCTTTTCTATAATATTAAAGATGAGTTTATTTTTTAGACTTGCCATATGCTTATATTTGAAATTTTAAGGAGCTGTTACCCTGAATTCACTATATTTATATATTATGTGTAGAAATGGTCATTTCATACAGAAGTAAAATTTTGTGTAAAGATTAGCATATTGAAAATGAACTGCACAGGTGACTTTAACATAACTGGTTATCTTTAGAGTTTTCATTTGTTTTATTGTGCCACAAGTCATCTTATTTTTTATTACATTATTTTATTTTTCCAGTGTTCCAAGATTCATTGTTTATGCCCCACACCCAGTGTTCCATGCAATACGTGCCCTCAGTACCCACCACCAGGCTCACCCATCTCTTCCCTTCCTCACCTCCAAGACTGTCAGTTTGTTTCTGAGTCCAAAATCTCTCATGTTTCACCTCCCTCCCGGTTTACCCCACTTCCCATTTCCTTTCCTTCTCCTACTGTCCTCCGTATTACTCCTTATGCTCCACAAGTAGGTGAAACCGTACAATACTTGATTTTCTCTGCTTGGATCATTTCACTCAGCATAATCTCCTCCAATTCAGTCCATGTCGCTACAAAAGTTGGGTAGTCATCCTTTTTGATAGAGCTGTAATATTTCATTGTATATATCTTCTTTACCCATCCATCTGTTGAAGGGCACCTTGGCTCTTTCCACAATTTGGCAATTGTGGCCACCCTTCTTTTCACTACATCTGTACCTTTGGGGTAAAGACCCAGTAGTGCAATTGCAGGGTCATATGGTAACTCTATTTTTAATTTTTTAAGGAATCTCCACACTGTTTACCAAAGTGGCTGCACCAACTTGCATTCCCACCAAAAGTGTAAGAGGGTTTCCCGTTCTCCACAGCCTCTCCAACACTTGTTGTTTCTTGTCCTGTTAATTTTGGCCATTCAAGTTATCTTATTTTTAATATTTTTTTTATTTATGAGCACATTCAATATAACAATAGGTCACTGTTGTTGTTTAAATTTATGGAGCCTCAAAAATACTAGGATGTGTTTTAATCAATACATTTAAGAAAAACAAAAGAGTCCTTCAAAATTTTATTGACCAGTATCCATTTTGGATATAATTTTATATACTAGTCTCCTCTCATTTTATCTTAGTTAGCTTTTATTTTTTCTAAGAACCCACTGGTGTTATAGATCATAGTTTGAAAATATATTTATACTTGTCACAGAAACTATAAAGATTTGCAGCTAGAATTCAGGGCAAATGCTTTGAAAAGTACAGAAGTAATTAAAGAGACCACCAAAACAAATATGGGCACCTGAGTGGCTCAGAGGGTTAAGCCTCTGCCATTGGCTCAGGTCATGGTCTCAGGATCCTGGGATCTAGTTCCACACTGGGCTCTCTGCTCGATGGGGAACCTGCTTCCCCCTCGTTCTTTGCCTCTCTGCCTATTTGTGATCTCTCTCTCTGTCAAATAAATAAGTAAAATCTTTTTAAAAAAGGAAACCATTACTTTTAAAATAATTTTAACAGAAAAAAATCATAAATCTTTAAGGTTCATCATTGTTCAGTGTAAGATAACTGTGTAAGGCAGGTATATCACCAAAAATGATAATATAAGCATGACAAGGTTGAAAAATATAAACTGTATTTAAAACTTATAATGAAAAGAGTATTAAAATTATAAAAGTAGTTCATCAAGGTAATCTTAAAATCTAATAGAAGTTTAATAGTTCCATATCAAAAAACAAAAAACAAAAACAAAAACAACACTGTGTTTATTAAGGTAGTCCTATAAGGCAGATGAAAATGAGAAAGATGTGGCTAATGTCTCAGTAGCAATGAGTGTCAGACTTTTCTAATGGTCATAGGACAAAAAAAGAAGTAAATGAAGTGAGTAAAATAGATATCTATTCAAGTCTTTTATTCTTTTTGACTTTAATAGCAGTAAACCAAGCTTATTCAATATCAGAAGGATGAGACATATAAAATAATGTTTACTTTTTTATGTATGGTAAAAGTAAAACCTGTTGTTCTAATTAACTAGATGTATTGCTTTTAATTATTTTGTTTTCTACACCATGAGTTACAGTTGTTTGGCAATAATGAACAAAGGACCTAGAGAAGGGAGGTCAAAGGAGCACAATTTAAAGTTGAATTCTAACATGATGGTGACACAAATTACTGCATATCCTGACAATTAATGCCTAGGCCAGTGATGACCCTTTCCACCTGCCCACAGTACATTTTCATATGGGAACCACTCTATAGTTTCCTGTCTAACTTTGGTTTTCATCTTTTCAGGTTTGGATTTATTCTTCATAAAGATGAAGCTGCACTACAAAAAATTGATCTCGAAACCATGTCATATATCAAGACAATTAACTTGATGGACTATAAGTGCATTCCTCAGTCACTGGCATATACACATTTGGGAGGATACTACTTTATTGGCTGCAAACCTGACAGCACTGGGGCAATTCCACCACAGCTTATGGTGGACGGTGTAACCGACTCAGTCATTGGCTTCAATAGTGATGTGACAGGCACTCCATATGTCTCTCCAGATGGGCACTATCTGGTCAGCATTAATGATGTGAAAGGTCTGGTAAGGGTTCAGTACATTACCATCAGAGGAGAAATACAGGAGGCTTTTGATATTCACACAAATCTGCATATATCTGATCTGGCATTTCAGCCATCCTTTACTGAAGCCCACCAATACAACATCTATGGTAGTTCAAGCACGCAGACTGATGTGCTCTTTGTGGAGCTCTCCTCTGGGAAGGTTAAGATGATAAAGAGTCTTAAGGAACCACTCAAGGCAGAAGAATGGCCTTGGAACCAGAAGAACAGGAAAATCCAGGACAGTGGCTTGTTTGGTCAATACCTGATGACGCCTTCCAAGGACTCTCTCTTTATACTAGATGGACGACTCAATAAGTTAAACTGTGAGATCACTGAAGTTGAGAAAGGAAATACAGTCATTTGGGTTGGAGATGCCTAGGAGCCCTATTAGATAATTACTGAATGAGAAGATTTCCAGTACATTGCATTTAATCCATTGTTTAAATTTACAGCTTAACTTTTTAGGATTATACCCTAGTCAAGCATAAGTTACTTGGTTGGCCCAAATAAAATAGATTTTTTTTTTCTTTGCAAAGATGAACACAATTAGTGGTATTGGTTGATTAGAAATATTTAAAACAACATTAAGAACTACATCAATCACAAGAATCAAATCTATAGTTACATTTTAAGCCAATAAAATAGAAATTTAAATACATAAAACATAACTGCAGGGAATTTCAGATGACTTTAAGCACTATTTCCTTTTGGGGGTGACTTATCTATTTTTTTCTGTCTTTTGGTATGTATAACCAGAAATAAAAAGGTATTGTGGAACCATAAAATTCTTACTTCAAAATATTCTGTCCCATCCACTGTTTATAATCTTTTGTGCCTTGAAGGGAATGTCACAAGAGGAAAAGGTAGGCTAAACGCTGCATACTGAACACCCCCATAACTATAAATCTTTTGTCATTAGAAGAGAAAAGTTTAACGTCTCTTGCACCAAATCCTGTCTTTGGCATTGGTTTAAATCTCAATGTAATATCTTTTTAAGGCATAAGTTGGCCTTAGGTTGTATACAGGTGACAAACTCTATTTCATACTTAATTGTATGGTCTGCAGCATGCTATGGAAAATGAGGAGGAAAGGAGGAAAAATGATTATGGAAAACTGTTTGCAATGTATTTTCTACTTACTTTGCTTTTAATCATTGGAGTGCTTTGTATTTTTAATGCAAGTTTGTCTCGGATGTCAACCGCTTACAAATGTTTATTATTAGCAGGATAGATTTCTTTCTTTTCATGTAGTCCAGTGTTGAATCAGCAGGAAATTTCAGTTTTAAAAAGGAAGTATCATTTGTGTCTGCTTAGAGTAAACCACATATAGGGAAATTAACACCAGGGAGAAAATACTAGCTAGAGAACTGATGGGTATTAGTGGTTTAGGAGAAGTAGTAGCAGAAATTATGAGTCGGTGGTAACTCCACAGTGGTGAGTAAAGACATACTTTACTCTTGCCTTGGTAATTTAAACTTAACATATCAAAGAACTTCATTTCTTAAGAACTTTCCTAAATGACTTCTGCTCCACTCCTGCAAATCCTTAAATGACCCTCTCATTAACTGTGTGCTATCAATTGAAACCTAACTAATTCTCTTATTTGAGACACTATATAGAAGTAAAATTTATTGCTTCTGTTTTTTTAAGAGCAAATAAAAGGCTAGTAGAATTGGATTAAAACTAGAGAGTTGATTTATTGAAATAAGCAGATAATTATCTAGGCTTAAAGCTTACATGTTTGGAGAATCTTTTTACTTAATTTTTTAAATTGTTGCTAAAAATGCTAATGGGCTGTTGAAATGACCTCCGTTTACTGAAGGTAATCCAATAAGATCTTTTTTAAAACAAATTTTACTCAAGTTTAAATTGTATAAAACTGCTTAGAAACCTGAAATTTTATAGTGTGTAAAATTTTATGTATATATAGCATCCTGAGCTGTGTGATATAGTAGATTTCTTCTTAGCTTAAGGAAACAGTATGGGAGGCAGATTTAATAAACAACAAAAATCAGCTTATGTTTCTACTTACCTGCTTTCCTTTTTAGCAATTTTCTCCCTTGTGAACATGAATCATATAGTGTCTAATGATTTAATGTAAGTCTGTCTCATACATTCTTCTTTGGTAGCTTACACCACGTGGATGCTCTGTCTGTAGACATTGCTTGATAAAAAGAGAATAAACCTCTTAAATTTTAACCCTTGGGAGTCCAGTCAATGTTTTAACGTGCATAACGATGTTTTGTTTGGTCTTCCAGTGCTTCCAACATAGTCTGGTGTTCTGCATTATTGTGAAATCTGATTTGATGGGGTAGAGGGCAAGTAAAGTGAGCTCAATTAAGGAAAGGCGTTTTGCTTATCTTTCTCTATAAAATATAAATTGTATTGTGCATAATGATCTTATCAATAATGTGGCTAAGTGTAAAAACTGAAAGTTTAGAAAAACCAGGATAGGGGAACATGGTTGTTTCAGTTGTAAAGGGTCTGACTGACTCAGGTCATGATCTCAAGGTCCTGGAATTGAGCCCTGTCTAGGGCTCCAGGTTCCTTGGGGAGTCTGCTTCTCTCTCTCCTTCTGCCCCTTCCTCTGCCTCTCCCCTACTTATACTCTTTCTCTCTGTCTTAAATAAACAAAATTAAAAAAAAAAAACCTCTAACATTAAATAGTAGAACTATAATAAGTAGGGGCAAAAGGGAAGCAATAGTGATGCAGGGAGTTGGAATGAGAAAAAAATGAGACTGTGAATAGGTGTGGGAGGTCCTTGATGGAGAAACTCCACTTTGACCAACAAAAAGTTAAGGTTTTATGTAAAGGAGGAGATATAGATAAGACAAGTAAAGTAGGTTATGATCAGATTGTGGAGGGAGGGAGGTGAAGAATGAAAAAAAAAAAGATTTAAAGAATTTGGACATAATTCAGATAGTAGGAAATCCATAATTTTTGAAAGAGAAATGGCAGTGAAAGTGACACTTTTAAAGTGTACTATTTTGTAATGGAATGGAGATTTGACTGAAGAAAAGGGAAATTAGACGAAGAAGTATCAGTGAGGAGGTTATTGGAACAAGGTGATTGATTTATGGTCTTCAATACAAGACAATTAAATTGAAAGTATGTATTATGAAACAGGTCATATTTAGGAACCAGACATGAAATGCAACTGAATAAACATGAGACATAATAAAAAGATATAAACATGAGCAGTCTCATATATAACATCATTGATAAACATAGTAAAGCCACGAAGAAGAAACAGATAGGGGTCAGAGAAAAAGGATTTAGATAAAAGACAAATTAAGTGAAAATATTGGGCAATGGAATATATTCCCAGAAAAGTGTCATCACATGTGGCAAACCAACCATCTTCTGTTTAATTAATCTATGTTAAGTTGAAACACTTTTTAAAAATGCAATTGAAACCTTATCACCTTTCAGATCCCCATTCAAAAATTCTTCACAGGATTTTCTTTTGAGAAATAAGTTGATTTGACTGGATTTTACATTCATTAGTGAAGATTTTATAGGATGAAACAATATGTTTAATCATATCTGACAATTTCTCATATTGTACAAATTTTAAAGAGTTAAAAATTTCAAGAATATTACTATGATGGAATTCAATACAAGATGAAAATGGACAACCTAGTGTTATAATCTTAAAAAGTCATCAGGTCTACTTCTAATGTCACTTGTTCTTATATCCACTATTTATGTGTTCCTGTATGAATGGAAAAGGAGAACAAAAGCAGCACCTTATCAAAAGCCTATCTTCACTTTCCTTCCAAAAACACTTTATCATTTACCTCTCCTGGGAAATTTCATACACAAAAATGTATTCTGGAAGTCATGCTATAGAAGTTCTTGTTTACAGTCTTAAGTTGTGGTAACTTTTCCCATCTTCCCAGAAGACTGAGTCTAAACCAGACCATACGAACACATTTTTGTTTGTCTGTTAGTTTGCACTTAATAAATATTCTAGTCCTATTAGTAATTGGAAAAACACCTAGTTTTTCAGTAGTAGTCATAAGCAAAATGTACCTGTCTCCACGGTATAAAGTATACTATATAGTATAGAGATACTTTATACTATCTTACAGTGATTTTCAGCTACACTTGGTGAATTAGAAAAGTTTTAATTGTTCTTTTATACTTGAATTTAGTAATGATAAAATTCTCGATGTTTGGAGATTCGTGTTTAGATACATAATTAAATTTTCTATGTAGTATAATTTGGCTGAAGTTGAGAAAAAAACATACTAAAACACCAAATATATTGTTTTAGTGTTTAATAAATGTTTGAAGACTGTCTTCAAATACACATTTCACCACTGAGAAATTATTTTAGTGTTGAAAGAATATACTATTAATTCATTAAAAATGTCTGTATTAGTTGTTTTTTCACTTCAATTTTTTCACTTCCAAAGAAAATCACAATGACTTTTAAACCTGTTCTTTAGATCCACAAAGTTCTAAATATTTGTTCAGTGTTGTTCAAGTCCAAGTGAAAAGTTTCATGATAATCAAGATAAGGACTCAACATACATGAAAATATATAGCTATTAGAAATAATTCATCACTGAATTGCTTTACTGTGCCTCAGTTTATCCATCGACTTTTAAATCAGTTTTGCTCCTGATTTAAGTTCTGTACTATAATCAGAACAATTAACAAAAAGTAGCAGAGCATTCAACGTTTGAGCTTGTGAATAAAATATAATTCATGGCTTTCTCTAGACCAATAACCGTCCTTTGATACATTAATTGCTCTCAAGGGAAATAATATAAATTGAGCAAAAGTAAATTTACAGATTTAATATATTATATTAAAATATAGCATATTAATTTTGCATAATTTAAAAAATGTTGACAGAAATATATGATTTCATTTTGTCTCTTTTGGTGCAACTGTACCATGTGCCATGTGGTTTTACGAATTGCAGCAACTAGACACCTCATTCTGTGTGTGTGTCTGTGTGTGTGTTCATTGGGCCTATGTAAAAACTGAAGCATATCTGAAAATATTAGAAATTAAATTTTAATATCCAGACATATCCCATTAGTATTTTAGAATGTTTATTAGCTCCAGGATGACATGATTGATTGTCAAAGTATTTAAAAGTATAAACTACAAAGAAGAAAGGAATAGCAAAGAAAATAGTAATGGGATTTGATTCTGAAAACTCTATTAGATCAAGTAAATTAAGAATATATATATAGGATCTGAATAATGTAATATTAATATTTAACAAATGAATCTGTGTGTTTATACACACACGTATATACATTTATATGTAACTTCCATTTTTTTCAAAACCACTAGTACATTTTAAGATCAATTAAAAACACAAATTTAATAAAGAAAATGTATTTAATTCTCTTTTATGCTCAAGTAATATCCCAGTGTGTACATGTGTGTGTGTCACACATACCACTTCTTTATCCATTCATCAATTGATGGGCACTTGGACTGTTTTCATAATTTGACTACTGTAGATAATTCTACTACAAATATCAGGGTGCATATATGTTTTTGAATTAATATTTTTGTATTCTTTGGGTATACACCTAATAGTACAATTGCTGGATCATAAGGTAGTTCTATTTTTAACTTTATGAGGAACCTTCATAATACTTTTTTCCAGAGTAGCTGCCCTAGTTTGCATTCCTACCAACAATGCAAGAGAATTCCCCTTTTCCCACATCCTCACCAACATCTGTTGTTTCTTGTGTTGTTGATTTGAGCTATTCTGATAGATGTGAGGTGATATTACATTGTAGTTTTGATTTGTATTTCCCTGGTGATCAGTGATTTTACCATCTTTTCACACGTCTGTTAGCCATCTCTATGTCTTCAGAAAACGTCTATTCGGGTCTTCTGCCTTCTGTCTTCAACTGGATAAGCTAGAAAGTATTATACTAAGTGAAATAAGTCAGTCAGAGACAATTACGACAAGATTTCACTCATGTGTTGACTTTAAGAAACAAATAAGAGTGAAGGGGGAAAAAGGGGAGAGAGAGAAACCAAGAAAGAGACTCTTAATGATAGAGAACAAACTGATGGTTACCAGAGGGAAAGTAGGTGGGGGATGGATTAAATCAAGGATGGTGATTAAGGAGTGCTCTTGTAATGAGCACTAGGTGTGTATGGAAGTGTTGAATCACTACATTGTACACCTGAAACTAATATAACACTGTATGTTAACTAACTGAAATTTAAATAAAAACTTGAAATAAAGGGAAAAAATGAAAGAAAATAGTATAGAAAATATCCTCAATCCATTTGGAAAAAACTGAGAAATACCAATTTTTCCATCACTTAAAAGGTTATTATATATATAAATAAATAAGCATAAACATTACATAAGTATTCACAAACAACATTAAGAAAAAATCAAATTGAGATATACACAATCTAGATTCTCTATATAATAATAAAAATGAAGACAATATAGTTCAAAAATAATGTGAAGATTCTGACATTACTTAGAAAGTAGAAGTCTACAAAGAAAGTCACTGTCATTCTAGTAAAAAGGAAAAGCTGGAAAAGTCAACAAAATTATAATTTCACCTAAACGTATTATATATCTAGAGTTGCAAGTTCACCAAGTAAACTAATTTCCACTGAGGAACAAAGAATTACCTAGCTCTTGGCATGGCACAGGAAAAAGAGGTGGCCACCATAAAAGTAAAAATAGTTGCTCCCTACTCTTACAGTTACACTCCAGATTTATGAGCAAGGCAATGGATAGGAGATGGTGGCCTCTGTTTCTCTCAGCTTACTTCTCTGATCTTAGAACTTTCTTAAAATAGGCTACTTGGAACTTCATGATGTAACATCCCATTAGCTCTCTGATCACCTGATCACCCCCCTAGAACTTTCTCCCACAATATCTCATCCACAGTCATATAGCTTCCTTTCCTTTCTTTTGAAACTATTCCTGACTTGACATTTTACACATGTTGTTTCTTCCATCTATGATACACATTCTCCAGACATTCTCATGAATTGTTTCTTTACTTTCTTCAGATGGTTGTTCACTCATGAGATTTCCTGACTATCCTATTTAAAATTTGAAATCATCTTCCCAAATATGCTCATCTACCTTTGCTGATACACATTTCCATAATGTATCAGCAACTAACATGCTATATAATTTATTGTGTATTTATTTATTATCTGTGTAACCCCATCCAACACATACACATGATGCAACCAAATGAGAGCAGAGACTTTGTCTGTCTTATTTATATCATATCCAGAAAAGGGCTTGAAATGTGGTAGGTTTGTATTAGACAATCAATAAACATATGTGAGACAATTAAATTGTTTTTTTAATTGGACTCAAACCATTTTCTGTCTCTATAGAATATATGCTTAACTTTTTGATAAGCTCAAATCATGTTACAATGTATGCCTTGAATATTATTAAACTGTTATAGTTAATTGTAGCAACATTCAGGCAGGTATTTTCTATTTAATAGGCTTTAATTCTCTGAAGTATTAGAGCTAATAGACATATACTGAACATTTGGATAAGTAATGTCTTTTTTTTTAAAGATTTTATTTATTTATTTGACAGAGAGAGAGATCACAAACAGGCAGAGAGAGAGGAGGAAGCAGGCTCCCTGCCGAACAGAGAGCCCGATGTGGGCCTAGATTCCCAGGATCCTGAGATCATGACCTGAGCTGAAAGCAGAGGCTTTAACCCAATGAGCCACCCAGGCTCCCTAAGTGATGTCTTTTAAACTTTTTCCATTTCAAATGTAATTGCTTATGTAAACATGATGTTTGTTATGTTAAAGATTAATTCCTTAAATGTATTATTAAACTCTAAATTAGTATATATCATCTTTTAGTTATTTATAGAGGCAGATTATCCTTTATATATTAGCCTTGCCACAAGAAGCTTGCTTACATAAAATAAAGGATTCTGCATCTATGGTTTCTTGAAGAAATGTCAACATATTTGGGGGTTATTATATTTCTGTTTCAAGATTAATTTATGGGGTGCCTGGACGGCTCACTTGGTTAAGTGTCTGCCTTCTGCTTGGGCCATTATCTCAGGATCCTGGGATCAAGCCCCATGTAGGGCTCTCTGCTCACTGTGGAGTCTGCTTCTCCCTCTCACTCTCCCTCTGTGTTTTCCCTCTCTCCCTCTCTTTCTCAAATAAATAAAATATTTTTTAAAAGATTAACTTATGAAGTCAAAGGTATACCACTTCTTGTTGGAAGCAACTATAATTTTATTTAAACTTTATTGTTTCTGCATTTAAATTTATACTTTCTGCAATATCCAACTTGTTATAACTTGCCTCTAATTGCTCTTCCTCATATGTTTTGCATAAAATTATTATCTCCTTCCATTGTTAGTTTAGCATTTATTTTTGTTAATATCATTTGTTATTGTAATTTGAACTATTACCATTCAGAAGGATCATACTAAAGAAAATTATAGTTAAAAATAAGTAAATGTACATATTATATTTGAAATGATAAACTATGCTATTTATAAATGGTATTTTTGAATTCTCTTAGACTCTTCTCAGACAGAATTAAAGAGAATTTGGGACAAGGAAATTAAACCAGTAGTCCCAATATGATATTTATCTAAAATATTTACCATTTTTAAATCCTAGATTTTTTCTATGCAACCCATTATTATTATATATTCTTTTACCTTATAAAACCAAGTCAAGATATGTTTAATAGTCTAAGTCTAAGAGAAATTCACATAACTGAGAAGATTATGGAAGGTACATAAAATTCATATATTCAGTAAGGTATGGGGGAAAGTCAGCTACAGACCTAAGGTAAGCAAATATAAGTTCAGAAGCCAGTATTATTATATTATAAAAGTTTTTAAAATAGCATTATTAGTAATGGTATAAGGTATTAAATTAATTCATAAAAGGTCTAGGTTACAATATAAAGTGTCCTGCCATAGAGTTTGTGTTTAGCCTATAATCCCAGTGGTACTGGAAGAGCCTCTAATAAATTTTCATAGTTTTGGAATATATTCATGTTATATTTTGCCAGAAAAAAATATTTAATTTAAAAGTAGTTTCTTGTTTACTACTAGCTGAGACTAAACACTTGGCCATGTTGGACAAAGTCACTATGTGATTTAAATTGTGCATTATGAAATGGATATTACATGTTGAACCAAAAACTAGATGTTCATAGCATCCTTCTCATAGAGCAGAAAATCTATGCCAGTCTAGGCAAATTGAAAACACTGGCTTTGCTTGACTTTGCCTGAACTTACTTGCAAGTTGGAGTTGCAGGAAAAGAGGGAATTAAAAAAGACCAAAAACTACAATACCAGCCTAGCATTGACTAGAGAAATTTGAGTCACTGTTCTCACTCCCAGTTCCAGAGCAGTAACCAGATATTTTGCATAGGAGGAGAAGCAGACCATAAGAATAGATAGTTCCAAAACTATCCTCAAAAGGGTAGGAAGGGAAAAAAAATGATACAAGATGGGGCCAGGGATGGAGACAAACCATTAGAGACTCTGAATCTTGAGAAACAAACTGAGGGTTTCTGAGGGCTGGAGGAAGGGATAGGATGGCTGGGTTATGGAAAAAATAAAAATTAATTTAAAAAAATTTAAAAATAATGAACATTACTGGAAAAAGAATGTAAAGAAATTGAGCTTGGAGACCTCTTTTACAAACAATAAAGATTTGGATTATAAGCAACTAAGTGGAACTACCAATTTACAAAGTTTGTTGTATGCTAACAAATTTATGAGAAAGACTTCGAGTTTCCTCAAAAAAATTTAAAATAAGAGGCACCTGGGTTGCTCAGTGGTTAAGCCTCTGCTGTCAGCTCAGGTCATGATCCTGGAGACCCAGGATCCAGCTCCACATCGGGCTCACTGCTCAGCGGGAAGCCTGCTTCTCCCTCTCTCACTCCCCCTGCTTGTGTTCCCTCTCTGGCTGTGTTTCTGTCAAATAAATAAAATCTTTCAAAAAAAATTAAAACAAAACTACAATGTGATCCAGCAATTCCACTTCTGGGTATTAATCAAAGAAAACAAAATCACCATCCTGAAGATGGTTCACTGCAGCATTATTTACAGCAGGGAAGGTATGGAAAATACTTAAATGTCCATTAGTGGGCAAATGGATGAAGAACCCCCCCCCACACACACACACACAGGAATAAAAGGAATATTATTGGATCATAAAAAGGAGGAAATGCTGTTATTTGTGACAATGTGGATGGATTGGGACATTAGGCTAACTGAAATAAGTCAAAGAAAAACACTATAAGATTTCACACATATATAGAATCCAAAAAAGACTGAATTCACAGAAGGAAAGTATATAGTTATTGCCAGGGACTTGAGGTGGGGGAGTGGGGGAAAAATAAACAGAGGTTAATCAAAGAGCACAAACTTCTAGTTATGAAATGAATAAATTCCAGGGATCTAATGTACAGTGTGGTGATTATAGTTAACAATCCTGTACTGTATACCTGAACATTCTATGAGAGTAGATCTTAAATGTTCTCACCTTAACAGCAACAACAAAAAAATGTAATTATATTAGGTGTAGGATGTATTAACTAATCTTATTGTCATAAATATTTATGAATATAAGTATATGAACCATTACATTGTACACCTTAAGCTTACACAATGTAATATGTCAATTATATCTCAATAAAGTTGCAAAAAGAAACAAACAAGATATAAATATGGCCAGTAAGCCCATAAAAAGCTCCTGACCATGATCATGTACCAGAGAAGTGCCATTAAAAACCTCAGTGAGAGTCTAGTTCACATGAACTAGTATATTAAAAAGAAAAAAAAGACACTTGTCAGGGAGGACATGAAAACATCAAAGCTGACTTACACTGCTGGTGGGAATAGAAAATGTTACAAACACTTGGGAAAACAGGCTGAAAATAAAATATTTTATTGAAGTATTGATCATAGAATTATCAAATGACTCAAGGATTCCACTTCTAGATTTATATCCAAATAACCTAAATCAGAGGTGCACACAAAATCATATACATGATTATCCATTGTAGTATTATTCTAACCAAAAGGTGGAAACACTCACATGTCTAGCACCTGGTGAATGGATAATTTTCATAAGGTATATCCCAAGTATGTAAATATCATTCATAAAAGAATGAATATTGCTACATACTTTAATGTGGATGAATCTTGAAAAAATTATGCAAATTAAGTGATGTTGGTCAAAGAAGACCATATCTTGAATAGTTTTGTTCATATGAAATTTCCAAAATGCAGATCTATGGAGATAGTAAAGCACATTAGTTGTTGGCGGGGGGGGTGGGAGGTGGAGGGACTTCGAAGAAGTACTGTTAATGGGCATTGACTTTCTTTTAGTGTGATAAAAACATTCTGCAGTTAATTATAATGGTAATTGCACAACTCCATGATATACTAAAAATGCTGATTTATATACTTAAATGATTGATTTTATGACATTTGAAATAGATCTCACTAAAGCTGTTACATTAAAAAAATCAAAATATGATTGAGATAAAAGATTAAATATTCAGGTAACAGGATTTCTTGGGAGAAAATTCCAAGTCTACAAAAACATTTTAGGACTGATAAATGAAATCAGTATGGTCATGGAATACAAGATCAATACACAGAAATCAATTGCATTTTTATGTATTTATAGTGAACAACTGGAGACTGAAATTAAAGATACCATACCATGTACAACTGATCCACAGAAAATGAAATATTAGGTATAAATCTAACAACACATATAGAGAATATATAGGATGAAAATAAAATATTGAAGAAAAGAATCAAAGAAGTTATAAATACTACAAGAGGCATATTACTTTTATTGACTGGAAAATCCAACATAGTAAAGATGCCAATTCTCCTTAATTAATGTATGTAGATTTAAAGCAGTTATCAAACTCTCAACAATTTTTTGTAGAAATAGACATTCTAAAATTTTTATAAAAATTCCTTAAGGCATATAAAAAATTAAAAAATGAAGTGAGAGGAACCATTCATTCTAGTACAAAGGCTTATTATATATCTGGAATAATCAGGACCATGTGGTATCATCAGAGGGAATGACAGAGATAAATGTAACAGAATACACAAACTAGAATTAATTTTTGACAAAGGGACAAAACAATTTAATTTAGGAGGATAATCTTTTCAACAAGTGGTGCTGGAGCACCTGAATAATTATTGGCAAAGAATAAACCCCTGACACTTTATATAAAACTAATTCAAAATAGATAATGGATTACTACAAATGAAACACATACTCTAAAACTACAAAAAAAAAAAAAATAGGAGAAATTATTTGGGGCCTAGGACTAGGAAAAAACATCTCACACTTAACACCAAAATCATGATCCATAAAAGGAGAAATTGATAAGCTATTGAAATTTAAAAATTATCTCTGTTAAAACTCTACGATGAAAAAAAAATTACTGGGGAAAATATGTGCAAATTCTAGATCTGACAAAGGCTCATATGTATAATGTGTAAAGAATTCTTAAAACTCAGTGTTAGTGAAACAAACAATACCATTAGAAAATGAGGAAAAGATGTGAACAAACATTTCACAGAAGGATAAACAGATGATAAATAAGCATATGGAAAGATGTCTCACATCACTAGCCTTTACAAAAAAACAAATGAAAATCACAATATCACTAAATAGCTATCAAAATGGCTAAATTGAAAAAAAGCGATAATCCCCAATGCTGGTTAGGATGTGTTGATTCTGTATAACACATACACTGCTTGTTTGAATGTAAAATGGAAGAGTAATCTGAGACAAGAGTTTGACAGTTTCTTTTAAAACTAGAAATGATCTTAATAAATTATCCAAGAATTGAAGTGTTGGGCCTTTATTCCAGACATATATGCTGAAACTTGGACATAAATGGTCACAGCAGCTTTATTTATAATCACCCAAATCAGGAAGCTTCTTTAATGTTCTTCAATGGGTGAACATATATAAACATTGTTAAATGACATAATTATAGGTGTAGGGATGAATATTAATTGTCATGGTGGGGAGTGGGATAAAATGAACTTGGCTATAACATAAGGGACTCGTGTGATGGTACAGTTAAATATCCTCATGGACGGTGGTTATACAAAGCTACACATGGATAAAATTGCATAGAGCCACACACATATACACATACACATACACGCTACTATTTATGTAACCATTGAAATGTGAATAAACTGCGGTTTGAATAAAAGTAATTTCCTGGTTTTGATATTTTATTATAATATACAAAATGTTTAGACTGGTAGAGGCTAGATGGAGAGTACATAGGCCCTTACAGTGTATATGTTTTCAAAATTTCCTGTGAATCTGTAATCATTTCAAAGTTAAGTATTTTTAAAAGTTGGATTTTTAGGAGTATCTGGGTGGCTCCGTCACTTAAGCATCTGCCTTCCCAGCATCCTGGGCTCAAGTCCGGCATCTGGCTCCTTGCTTAGAGGAGAACTTGCTTCTCCCTCTCCCTAGGCTGCATCCCCAGCTTGTGTGCTCTCTCTCTCTGTGCCAAATGAACAAATAAAATCTTTATACGAATGTTAATTTTTATTGAGATAGAGTACTAACTTTACATGAAAGTCAATCTTTAAGGATGTGGTAAATAAACTATATATTTGCCGGTTATGACAACTTGGTTCATGACCCACTCCCACAAATTCTTACGTTGTGATGTATTTGTGGGAGTGTCACCATCAAGTATCACTACGTACTTGAAGAAATAGAAACAAAGGCAGGAAGTTTCTGTACTATTTATATTATTTTTAAACCATATTTTTAAATAAAGTTCTGTGTAGAAAGCTGAATATGTTAAGTAGAAGAAACTGAGAAACATTTAATTTGATATGATTGAAACCGTTAGCAAATATAATCTTTAGAACTATGTGACATCCTAAAGAGTATTGTGCACTAATGGAAAAATTATATATCTTCACTGTCCTTCACTTCACTAGCCATCTATGGTGGGTAGTATAACCAAAGAACAAAATTTTTAATTTAGTGTAATTAGCTGAGGGTTTTAGAGGGTTTAGAGGGGAAGGGTGAACATGGTGATGGTTCTTAAGGAAGGCACAGATTCCATGGAGACCCGGGTGTTATATGCAAACAATGAAACATGGAACAGTACATCAAAAACTAATGATGTACTGTATGGTGACTAACATAACATAATAAAAATTAATAATATTAAATAAATAAAATCTTAAAAAATTCTTTGAAATTAAAAAAAATAATTTTAAACTATAGTTACAGCTGCATGAGGCTAGTGCCTACCATATTTGATAGAACCAGACCTTCAAACTTCTAGTTTGAAAAGTATAGTGGAAACAATCCTTATATTTATTTATTTACTTTTAAAAACCAATATATAATGTATTATTTGTTTCAGGAGTACAAGTCTGTGATTCATTAGTCTTACACAATTCATAGCACTCACCATAGCACGTACCCTTTTAATGTAGCACATGTATATATCTCTTCTAATTTACAGTGGTTTTTCCTACCACTTACCTGTGTAATCCTTATTGGGCCATAATCTCTTTGGAATTCTTTAATTTTTGAAATGAAAGAATTAGACCACTTTAAACTCTCTTGTTTCCATATCTATCTCACATCCTACTGTCCATTTTATTTAAAATATTGACATCTGCCTATACTGCCAGGTACACCATTTCCCCCAGTCTCAGTTGGCTCGTTTAAATAACACTTTTCAATACAAATCAGACTTAGCCCAGGGGACTTAGAGAACAAGCCTCTCTCATCATGTGCAAGTGGTGCTGTTCTAAACCAACTGAATCATAGAGATGTAACTGTGCTTTCTCTCACTGAGTCCCCATCTTCTGAGAGGCTGAGAGCCTGACAGGCTGAGAGCCTGACAAGGCAGATTTGCGGTGCATACCTCAAGTGATAGGATTATAGAAAAGAAAACATTAAAAAAATCAAATTAGTGTCAATGCTGTGGTTCTTTCAAGCTAGAGGAAGAATTGCCTAAAGTTACCTGTTTTACAGGAGATTTAACAAAGTAGCAACACTGGCAATCTTGGCTTGCAGAGATTAGGACAGGCTTTATTTGATCTGGCAGGACGTCTGCTTACTGGGAAAGTTCTTTGGGATTTAGTTCAATTAAATTAATAAATGCATGCTGCCTCTGAATCAGATTCTGTGGGCTACCAGGGAACAAAGATGAATGAGATACTATCACCATCCCTAGAAGTTTTCAATCCAGTGAGGAATAAACAACCAAATAAAACAAATAGTTTGAGACCGTGATTTGGCAGCTTTTTAACTTTATCAGGTCAATCATTTGAATTGGTGTTTTGTAGCACTGCTAGTTTGGGCACCAGCTAACAAGGTGCTATATGATCATGAGGTTATTATGTTTTATATAATAACATAACTCCCCCCAAACGGTAAATATTTACTCCAGGAACATATGGACATATGGACATTGTTTATATTAGCAGCCTGACTTTTTAGCAGAATTCTGACCTTAGCTACATCTGTCTTCTCATATTCAAATACTGTTTTTCCTGTGCTGCTTTGGTTTTCTTGTTCATCCATTTACGAAATATTTATCAAGTACCAACTACTGCTAGGATTTGTTTTTAGTGCTTGCTATACAGGAACAAAAAAAGGAAAAGACTTTTCTTTCCCTCTCTCTTTCTTTCTTCTTTTTTTTAGAAAGAGAGAGACAGAGAGAGCACACACATCTGTGAATGGATGGGGGACAGGCAGATGGAGAGAGAGAATCTTAAGCAGGCTCTATACCCACCATGAAGCCTGACACAGGGCTCTATCCCCGACCTTGAGATCATGACTAGAACCCAAATCAAGAGTTAGACCCTTAACTGACTGAGACACCCAGATATCCCTTCAAAAGGCAAAGACTTTTCTTGAAGGGAGCTTGTCTAGTGGGGATGAAGCAGAGAACTAGGAGGACAAAATTCTTCTCTTTGAGTTCTTGCCCCATGTCTTCTGCTAGTCCTGGTGGTTTCAATTCCCACTTCTATTATCTATGAATTGTTATGTATCCCTTTCCAGATGATTCTATCGTTTCTCCAATTTGATCACATCAAATCTGATCATATCAAATCTGTGTACAAGAGTCCCTGGGGAAAGGAAATAAGTCAGAAACACACCTATACACAAACATACTGACTCAGTTAAAACAAAGGGGGTCATGAAGTTTCATAAAACTAACCTAGGAACTTTAATCCATAGCAACCATGCTCTTTTTATCAAGTTTGTCATGCTGTCCTCAATGCAACTTAGAAACAGTGGATAGCTTCTAAGTTCAAATGTCTTACCCTAATTCAAGAAAATTATTAAACAACAGTACAACTTTCCACCCAACAGTCAATTTTAACAAATCACAGCACAAATGAGTCACTACAAATAATATGACCAGATATGATAGAGCCAAAAATTTTATGTCTAACAAATTTATTTAAATGTGTTGTGTGTTAAACATAGGCCATGTGATTCCCTAACAGATTGTTAACCAGACTCTGAGAGACATTTGAGTGTGATGTGACTCTTGTTCTAACTCTACAACTCTGAGTTCAAGAATACACTTGGATAGGGTTTGATTCACTTCAGAATCTACCAGTGACAAATGAAGAGTGTTTTCAAGCCTGTGTTCTGTGCCTTCCTTCGCTCTGTAGTCAAATTGGAGAGAGCACCTCCCTGATACTCGTGAAGTATGTAGTGTGCTTCAGATCTGGCCGTGCTGTTTTCATGGCCCATCTGAGCACCCTGGAGATCTGATGTGCCTCTCCCTCATATTCTTATTTCCTGGAACGATGAGAATTTTTAAGTTTTAAGAACTCTATACCACTATCACTTAAGGAAAGTGGTGCTTCTCCCTATCACATATTGGGACTGCACTGACTAAAGTATAGTTTAAATGATTTGCCATGGAAACCATAGTCCGTTACGGTAAATCTCAGTGAAAAGATACCAGGGTGATAAAGGAGTAAGGTTTGGGAAAAACATACAAGCTTGATTGACTGAATGTACCTCTTGCGACTCAGACATTAAGATATATGATGGCAAGTAAAATTCTCAGTGGATTATGAAGACTTACCTCTTAGAGGTCTGCCTCACTAGATTACATTAGAATTTTTAAAAGAAAAGAAATACTGCATTTCCGTAGTTATTGTTAACTGCTCCAGAGAAGATTAAGACAACGGGGTTTGGACAAACAGCATGGAGGCTCTGTGGATTATGCCATTAGTTCTAAACATGCACACCACAGGCTGGCTGTAACCTTAGACAGCAATTGGGGCTGTAGCAGTGAACAAGTCAAAAATGAAAAAGGAGGTTAAAAATATCTAGTATGATCTCCATTCTGAGGGGCACAGTGTAGACAGTGGGGTGAAAATTACAACCGAATGCTAAAACCTTGCTGATGTATGAAATGCTGCTTTTCTCTCAGTTATAAGAGGACATGCCTAATAGAAATCTCTGATCTCACTAAAGCTAAAAGTAGGGGGAAATGTGAAACAGTATTGGCTCTAAGAAAGACCTTAGGGAATATGATTTCTAATTAAAGAAATGGTATGTGTAAAATATCTGTATATAAGAATAATAGCAAATTCTTACATAGCTCTTTGTAGGCACTCTATTACATGCTTTAACTCGGCACTACGTCGCACTCTATTATAACGTTCATGACAACTCTAGAAGGGGGTACTATTAAAACTCACTTTAAGGGAAAAAAAGCACAGAAAGATTAAGTAACTTGGACAAAGTCCTGCAACTAATAAGAGGAGGAGCCAGACTATGAATCCAGTTTGGTTCCAAAGCCCATGCTTTTAATCATGAAGTAGTGGAAGCTCAACTAGATGCAAGACAATGGCATGCTGTTACTGATCGTGTTCATGCTAGCTTTTCCCAGTCTATTATAAAATACAGTCAGGAAGATTTGCATTGACTTGGGAAACAACTCAGTATACACTTAATGTGTTATCCTAGCAATAGATGAGTTCTATTTTAATGATATTAATGGGGCATGAAGAAGTATAATCTGTCATGGCAGATCTTGATAATCACCCCCCGGACCCGAAATTGTATTGATATAATGTACATGTCAGTGAAGAAATGATTTCTCAATCTGAGAAGACACATGATATATTAAGATGAGCTGCTCAAGAAGAAAGAAAAAAATTTAAAAAACTATCTTTCTAAGTCTATTCTGAGATGCAAAGGAATGAAATTATTTGGACTTTGGTGAGACCATATAAAGGATGTTTCTGAAGAAGTTAATAAACTTCCTAATCACTCTGTGATATTTAAAGTATTAGTTACCAAGACTCATACAGAGACTGGAGCTTCTGGAAAAACATATCAGAAGTTACTCTGTAGCATCCTCTAGAAGTTATTCTTTACTTCCTGTTTTGAAAGACAGTTATTAGTTGATGCTTGACTGTGGTCAAGATTAGTCCCGTCACTAAAGAAAATCAAGTAACTCTGGAAATTGGTCCCAATACTGTACTGGGGAATATCAAAGTTGTGTTTAAACAAGAAAGTTCTCACTCAACAAAGGTGAATTTTACATAGAAAATGTACCTGCAATAATATATAAAAAAGCATAGAAGGAACCCAAAATTTCCAAGTAAGTGTGGGGGATATCTTCTTGGCCCCCCATAATACTTTACTCTCCTTTATGTCGGTGTTCTGGGAAAATGAACTCAATCACTAGACTCCTTAGTCCTCTGCTGTTCACCATTGGAATGAGAATACCATACAGAAGACAGGAAACATAAACATGAAACAAATAATTCAGTATAGGTTAACTAAATTCAGTTTAAATATTAAAAAAAAAGAATAAAGAATTCAAAGCCAAAACAAACAAACAAACAAAAACCCCAAATACTTAGTTCCCTGGTTCCCTATCTACTACATTAGTGTTAAAGGATATGGCTTGAGTCAGAAAGACTTCTTCATTCAGTTCTCTGTTTCCAGTAACTGCTCCAACACCTTGCCACTCACGCCCAATGAGGTCTCTCTGACGTTACTATATTTGGAGTAGGACATCATCGTCTCTCACTAGTTCTAATCCTTTCCCACACCTCTTAATGTGCAAACTTTCCTCTAATTGTAACAAGACTATATGTTCCTGTCAGGGCCTTAACTTATATGAGAAGGTAATTAGAAAAGGCCTAAGCAAAGTAGAAACTCAAGATGAGATTTTAGTTTGTCTTTTCTCATTTCAGTGAGACTACTAGGATTCTTTTTTTTTTTTAATTTTTTATTTATTTATTGAGAAAGAGAGAGCAGAGGGCGTAAGTGGGGAGAAGGGGAGAGATAGGGACAGGTACAGAGGGAGAGAGAGAACAGACTCCCCACTAAGTGGGGAGCCTGAAGTGGGGCTCAATCCTAGGACCCTGAGTTCATGACTGGAGCCAAAGGCAGACGCTTAACCAACTGAGCTACCCAGGAGCCCTGTGACTAATAAGATTCTTGAACGGTACTGGACAACTGCATGAAACTAGTTGGCTTTATTATCAACAAGTGTTTTTACACACATTATCAAATACAATAGAAGTTTAAAGAAAAGAAATTCTATTTATCTCACTGTGGTTTACAATTTAGCTATATTACTAAATCACTGATATGTTGATTAGATAAGAATATTCCAATAAATCTATTTAGAGGTTTTTTATTTTTTTTTAATAGTGTTCTTCCTTTCTTCCTTCATCATCATCAAGAATTGTTGGTAGTCCTGAGCTTTCCCTTTGAGCCTATCCTGCTTTGCTCAAGATCTTTCTCTCTCCTTCAGTTTAGTGCTTAATGACCTACTATTTGATAAATAACTCTGATAAACTTAGTCATAAAACAAGTGTATCCAAAGCCCCCAAATTCTAAAAATAGTAATGTTTAAAGCCCTTACATAGTAAGTTGAATTTGGCCACCTAAACATCCCAAATCCTAATCCCTGGAAGTTATTAATGTTAACTGATTTGGAAAAGTGTCCTTGAAGATGCCAAGAAGTTAATAATATTGAAATGAGGAAATTACCCTGGATTGTCTGGATGGGCCCTAAATGTCACTACATTGTTCTTATAAAATAGAAACAGACAAAGGTTTCACACAGAGAATACAAAGGAGGTGATGTGAGGATAAAGGCAAATATTGAAAGGATATGGTCACAAGTCTGGGAATGCTAGAGCAGCACCGGAAGACTGAGGAGAAAAGAAATTGCTTGTTCTGTAGAGCTCCCAGAGAGAATGCGGACCTACCAGATTAAAGACTACCAGTTGTCTGAACTGAGAGAATAAAATGCTATTTTGTACCAAATTTATGGTTGTTTACTAAAACAGCCACAGGAAGCAGGTACACTCTTATTATGTGTTAAGTACTGTTCTGTGCACTGTTTGTGAATTTAAAAAGTCTTCACAAAAATGCTAAAAAGTGTGTGCTATTGTTTGGACTCTTTTACAGATAAAGAAACAAAGATACAGAGAAGGCAAGTTTTCCAAAGTAACACTGTTGGTAATAACGGAGATGGGGATGAGCTCAGCGGGTCTGGCTCTGGAGGTCACACTTTTTTTTTTTTTAACTTTTTTTTAAGATTTTATTTATTTGACAGAGAAATCCCAGATAGGCAGAGAGGCAGGCAGAGAGAAAGGAGGAAGCAGGCTCCCTGCTGAGCAGAGAGCCCAATGCAGGCCTCCATCCCAGGACCCTGAGATCATGACCTGAGCTGAAGGCAGAGGCTTAACCCACTAAGCCACCCAGGTGCCCTGGAAGTCACACTCAACCACCGCATCATGTGTGACACACAAAAGATTAAGTCTTTTTAAACATTAAGATCAAATAGTGGAATAAACCCTGTCTTGGGTATCATGAAATAGGTTTTCCTATGTTTGTCACCTTAGTTTTTTTTTTTTTTTTTTTTTTTTTAAGATTTTATTTATTTGACAGAGAGAAACACAGCTAGAGAAGGAACACAAGCAGGGGGAGTGAGAGAGGATGAAGTAGGCTTCCGCCGAGCAGGAAGCCCGATGTGGGGCTCAATCCCGGGTCTCCGGGATCATGACCTGAGCCGAAGGCAGTGGCTTAACCTACTGAGCCACCCAGGCGCCGCCTGTTTGTCACCTTAGTGAAGTCATCTAACTATAAGTCGTAAAATGAGAGTAGACTGCCCTCTTTAGCTCGAATATTCTTCCACTTAATCTTCTCCTATTTATTTCCTTCTTTGTACACAAGATTCTGCTCATTACTACTTCTTTCACACATTTTAGATATCAGTCTTTTGACTATTGATTTCATTTGGTACTTGCATTTATCTCATTCCTTACTTTAGCTAAAGTAAGGCAAAAGCTTTTCTAATAAATGGCATTTGATATCACCATCTCCCAAACCAAAGAATCAGAATTTCATAATAGCAAAGCCACCACTGATGTGCAACAAAATTTCTCTAACAATTTTCAACAAAAACAATATTAATAAACCTTTATAAATATTTTCTAACCGAGGTAAATATGTTGATTAAAATGTCATAAAGTTAGCCATTTTAAAAGATCTAAGGAAAGAGAAAATTGTACAAACTTTGATTGATTTTATGAAAACTGATATCAAATTGAGTAAAAGATGTGAACAAACTATAAATTGGTAGCACATATGTAAATGAGCAATCTTTTACTTTACTTTTTTTTTTTCTTTAGCATTAGCACTCTTCTAGCCCACTACAACTTCCAGACCCCAAAATTTCAGGACAATTAGATAAGTATGTGATTGGGAATTGAAAAGACTCTTCAGCATTTTGTTTTTGTTTTTGTTTTCTGTTTCTCCTTTTGGTAAGGTTAAAAAATATATTTAATTATAAAAGATGGAGAAGGGAAAGATATTCTTTTTTGGGGGTGAAGATATTGTTAGTAACTTTTTCTTATGTGTTCTTAACATTAATATCATAGATTAGTACCCTCTTGCATAATTTTAATGTACATTTAACAAATAAGAAACAACTTGTTTTGAAATAAATATTTTAAAATCCCATTTACTAATATCAGCAAACTTCTATGCATTTTAAATCAAGTGAAATATCACTTCATAGTTTTTCCTGCCTGATATATATCATAACTTTGTCCCATACTTCAAGCTTTTTTCTTTTATTAATATTAAAGTCATATTGACAAAACTTCTCTCAGAAAGGGTGAAAAAATCATTTTATTCAAATATTTTAAGTAAAACTTGGTGTTCTTACATTTCTTTTAACTACACCAGACTCTCTATTATTGCTTTTGCTGAATTTTCTTTCCTGATTATTTTTTAAGATTTTTATTTATTTATTTATTTATTTATTTACTTACTTACTTATTTACTTATTTACTTATTTACTTATTTGACAGAGAGAGAGAGAAAGAGAGAGAGATCACAAGTGGGCAGAGAGGCAGGCAGAGACAGAGGAGGAAGCAGGCTCCCTGTCGAGCAGAGAGCTGGATGCCGGCCTCAATCCCAGGGCCCTGAGACCATGCCCTGGGTGGAAGGCAGAGGTTTTAACCCACTGAGCCACCCAGGTGCCCTCCCTGATTTTCTAAATTACCACTTTGAATAATGTTTAAAGCAGGCTTGAGTAAAACTTTGAAATAATGGATTGAGATGTTCATAAACCAGGGCGACACCTCATAGTACTTTAAGATTGAGTAATAGATATCCCTATCCTGGATGAGTTGCAAAATTCCCAGTTTGCCAAGACCACATAGTGAGGATATGACTGACCTAGTATTTGACCTCTGGTGCCCATCACTCTTGAATAAAGTACACTGGACTTTGGTATGATAAGTAGACATGATCACAAATGGTAATACAGACTTTTTTTGTTTCTGTTTGTTTTGCAATGAGTTATCCCTTTCCCAGAGTTTTAAAGCATGGATGTTCTTTTTAAAATTTGTGTTGGAAATATTTCTTGCACAGATTTATATCATGTGTTTTTTTTACCATTGAAATCTAACAATATATAGCTTGAACTATTTTCATTGCACTTTTGTTTTCTGTTTCCAACATGACACAGTAATGCAATAGTTTTGCAATAATCAGTAATGAAATCTACACATTTCATTTACTCATTTATTCCACATTTATTTATTAGCTATTACTTCTGTAGCACTGAACTTGTTTATATTCAGGGGGCATGACAATAAATTAGAGCTTCTGCTATCTAGTAGTTGACAACCTTGGTCTTGGGAAACAGAAGAGACACATTTAATACTAAGAAACAATATCCTGAGTGCTATAATAGCTATGTAAACAAATTCTGCCAGGGACATAGAAGGGATAGTGATTAAAGGCCTTATAATTGAATAGTACCCTGTAGATTTCTTGGCATCGTCACATGCAATAGTTTATTTAATCCTTAGAACAATTGAATGAGGTAGTTAGTGTACTCATTATTTTCAATACCTAACAAGGCAAGAAAATATTAAGTGTCCAAAGTATCGGGATCCCAATGGAATCAGCTGGAATCTTGTAGTAAAGATTTTATTTCTACTTTTACATCACCTATATAAGTTTATCTTTGATATCTAAATTTAAACTTGCAGAATACTAGTCTTATTTCAATTTAAAATAGTAAGTACTGAGGTGCATGGGTGGCTCAGTCATTAAGCATCTGCCTTAGGCCCAGGTCATGATCCTGGAGTCCCAGGATCAAGCCCCTCATCTGCTTTTCCCTCCCCTCCTGCCCAGCTTGTGTTCCTTCTCTAGCTGTGTTTCTCTTTGTCAAATAAATAAATAAAATCTTTAAAAATATAGTTAGTAGTAAAATATATCATGTCTTGCAAGGTGGATACCTATGAATAACAACAAATATGATGTAAGGCAACCATTCAATGTAGGAAGTGTCAGAAGGCACCAGGTGCATGGCATTGTGAAAACTGCCTTGTGTAATTCTGAGAAGAAAAAAATGAACATGAGTCATCCAGAATGATAATTAGAACAAAATCTTTTCTGAATAGCTTCAACATGTGCCTGTCTGAAGGCAAGGAGCTATATCAGATAATCTCCCAGGATTCTATTATTCCTTTCTCCCTAGTACCTAAGTCAAGTTCTGTAAGAATCTTTGGCATCAGATACATAAATTTTTCAAGTCACTTGGGTGCTGTTTTGAGCATTATGCATGTGCTGGAGGTGCCAATGGTCCTCCCTAAGTATGTACTTCACTCTCAGGCAGGGACTTGAGTGCACAGAACAAGCTTACTAAGGTAGGTAAGACCCTTTAGATTTATGCTCATTAATGGAGTGACAATATGTAAAAACAAAACAAAAACAAAAACAAAAAACAAAAAAATAAAACAGAAAGAAAGAAAAACTCAAAGAAATACGTACAAAATAATGATGGAAATAAAGGAGTAAATTATATTAACAAACATATTACGATTTGTATTGTGGTCTAGAGTTTTTAAAAGTACTGATGCAACCGTAAAGGTGAATGATTTTTGAAGTGAAAGAGAGGGAATGAATATTAAAAACTTGTATTTACTTTTAAAGTTATTTTACATATATCAACGGATTTGAGAGAAGGGAATTTATAATCCAACAAAAGAAAAAAAACCTTTAAATAAATCATATGCAACTTTTAGAGAAACATCTTAATGTAAGGGATAAATAGTAAAGGTTAAAATTTATAAATTTGAGGAGACATCATGGGGAGCATGGGAATGGTTTAAACAGAGGCTTTGAGAAAAAGTTTTAATATAAGTCTTGTGAAATGAAACTTTTAAAGTGAAAGAGGGTCAAAAGAGAATAATGTTTGACTCAGCTGGACTTGAACCCATACTATATATGAAGTATGGTCTGTGGAATACAAGATGGAGGATAAGGATGTTTTTATCTTGATCACAGATATATGTCAAGTGCCTCAGTTATATTGATTGCAAAAGGGGTTGTGATAAGAACTCTAGATATTTCCAAGAAATATTTTGTTGTAAGAAAGATGCATTAGGAAACATCAAATTCAGTGTTACAAATGGAACAACCTAATGCAATGATATTCTATTCATTCAGAAAAGAAGGGTTAAGAAAAAAGAAGCTAATTTCACATAACATCTTTGAAGCCCAATAATGAACACAGTTAAGATAAGACATTTTCTTGCTGTCTTTCTGAAGTTATCGTACGCTACCTACTGCACTTCCCAGCTGTCCTATTAAAGCTAGTGGGTACACAAAAATAACAGGGGACACCCCATGTTTACTTGGCCTTGGTAGGCAAAAGGCCTGGCATTCCTGAGCTTCCTGAGCTTCAGAGTAACAATTAGATAACAATCAGAAGGACAGTTCTTGGAAAATCAGAGCCTCAAGGTATGGCACAGAGACCAAAACACACCTCCAATTTTCCTGTGAAAAAGACCTAGTTACTTATCCTGGAGCTTCAGCTTGAGAAGCAGGATCCAAGCTTCTCACACATCTGTAGGCTACTGAAGTGTTCCCAGGGAATGTAAGAAGGGAGACACCATTCTTGTGCACTCCCTTGGCCTTGCTACAACTTGATGAGAACTCCCAAAAAAAGGCTTATCTGGAGCCTGATTTTTGCCTTTGGAGATAGCTCCAGACTGAGAGATCTGGGAACTAGCAGGGTTTACAATTGGGGCCACATAGGCATAGGATTGTATTTATTTGAATGCTTTTAAAGTTGCTGCCTGAGGTTCTGATTTGCAATCAGTCTGAAACCTGATACAAAATGATTCTTCACCTTGAAACAAGGACACATCTTAGCACACCCTCAACAATGAAGATATATCAAGAATAAATCAGGTTATTTAAACAAACACAAAGTTTTGAGAGAAAGTGGTGAACAAGGACAAGGGTGAATTAGAAGTTTCATCACCAACATAAGGCCTCTCCTTCAATACTCAAGGAGGTAGATGTTTTGTGCTATACATGTAAACAAACACAAGAAGTCAAGCAAAATGAGGAAAGAGAAAAATATGCTCGAAATAAAAGAATAAGAAAAAATCTCAGAAAAAGACCTTAATATGATGGACATAAGCAAACTACCTGATAAAAAGAATTAAAGCCATTGTCATAAATATACTCACTAAACTCAGAATGGATGAATGCAATGAAACCTTCAATAGTGAGTTAGAAAATATAAGAAAGTACCACTGAAGAAAACAAAGACTAAACTGAAAAATACACTGGAAACATTCAACAGCAGACTGGATGAAACAGAGAAATGGATCAATGAGCTGGAAGACAAGGGATTTTGGAACTTACCAAGAGCACCAAAAAGAAAAGAAAAGGAAAAAAAAAAAAAGAAGATAATTTAAGAGACCTGAGAAAACATCAAGGAGAATAACTTTTATATTTATAGGAGTCTCAAGAGGAGAAGAGAGAGGGAAAGTTACAGAAAACTTATTTGAAGAAATAATGGTTGAAAACTTTCCTAAGGTAGGGAAAGAACAGGTATCGAAGTTCAGAATGCATGAAGAGTCATACATGAAATGAACTAAAAGAGAGTCACACCAATATACATTAAAACAACAAAAGTTAAAAATAAGGAGAAAGTCTTAAAAACAGCAATAAATGGGGCGCCTGAGCAGCTTAGTGAGTTAAAGCCTTTGCCTTTGGCTCAGGTCATGATCTCAGAGTCCTTAGATCAACCTCACATCAGGTTCTCTGCTTGCTGGGGAGCCTGCTTCCTCCTCTCTCTCTGCCTGCCTCTCTGCCTACCTGTAATCTATCTCTATGTCAAATAAATAAGTAAATAAATAAATAAATATTTTAAGAAAACAGCGAGAGAAAAGTAATTTGTCATGTTGAGGAAAAAATTCTGTAAGAGTTACAGCAGATTTTTCAGCAATAACTTTGCACATCAGAAGGGAATGGCATGATATATTTAAAGTGCTGAGAGGGAAAACAAAACAAAAATAAAACACAAAACAAATAAAACAAACAAGCGAAAACAAACCTGTTCATCAATAATACTCTCCTGGTCACAATTTAAGGATAGATAAAGTGTTTACCAGATAAGCAAAAGCCCAATCATCACCATTAACCTGTCCTTACAAGAAATGTTAAAGGAATCTGTTCATGCTGAAAAGAAACAATACTGTTTAAAAATAAGAAAACATATGAATAGAAAATCTCCCTTGGAAAGGTAAACATATAATGGTGGTAGATATAAGCTACTATAAAAGGTAAAAGATAAAAGTAGTAAAATAAGGAATATAGTCAATAATATTGTAATAATGTTGTATGGTGACAGATGGTGGCTACATTTATTATGGCAAGAACCGAATAATGTACAGAATTGTTGAATCAATATGTTGTACACTTGAAACTGATATAGCATTGTATGTTAATTATACTTTGGTAAGAATGTATTAAAATTGACTAAAACCACAACAATTAAAGAATAAATAAAATAAAAAGAAGTAAAATGAGGGGTGCCTGGGTGACTCAGTTAGTTAAGACTCTTGATTTTGCTTAAGTCATGATCTCAGGTTCATGATATTGAGCCTTGTGTCAGGCTCTGTGCTGGGAGTGGAGCCTGTTTGAGATGCTTTCTCTTTCCCTCTCCCTCTACCTCCTCTTTTGTGTTCTCTCTCTCTCTCTCTCTCTCTCTCTCTCTTTCCAAAAAAAGGTAAATTTTGAATTAAAAACAAAATGGGAGGTGAGTTAAAATGTAAAGTTTTACAATGCATATAAATTTAACTTCCTATCAACCTAAAATAGATTGTTATGTACATAGGATGTTATACTTGAACCTCACAGTAATCAAACAAAACAAAACAAAAACTTACAACAAATACAGAAAGGAATCCAAACATAACAATAAATAAAAACATTAGACCGCAAAGAAAGATAAAAAACAAATAGACAATAACTACAAAAACACCCAGAAAACAATTAACAAAATGGTAGTAAGTACATGCCTATCAATTATTACTTTAAATATAAATGGACTAAATTCTCAGTCAAAAGACACAAGACAGAATCAGGAAGAAATACAAAATCTGAGTAAACTGAATACTAGTAAGGAGGTTGAATCAGTAATCAAAAACCTCTTAACAAACAAAAATCCTAGACCCAACAACTTCACTTGTGAATTTTACAAAACACTGAAAAAAGATTTAATATCTATCTTTCTCAAACTCTTTTGAAAAAAATAGGAGAAGAGAACACTTCCAAACTCATTTTACAAGAGTAGCATTACTCTAATACCAAAATAAGACAAAGGCAGTAAAAAAAAAAAAAAAAATCCAAGGTGAATATCTTTGATAAACACAGATGCAAAATCTAAACAAAATATTAGTAAATTAAGTTCAGCAGTAGATTCAAGGATCATACACCATGATCAAGTGGGATTGATTTCATGAATGCAAGGATGGCTCAATATCTGCGACTCAATCAATGTGATACACTGTGTTAACAAAACGAAAGATAAAAGTCACATGATTATTTAAAAATATGCAGAAAAAACGACATCTACTTATAAAAAACTCAACAAAGTGGGTATAGAGGGAAGGTATTTCAACATAATAAAGGCCATATATGACAAACCTACAGTTAAATCATGCTCAGATCAGAAACAAGACAAGTGTGTCCATTCTTACCACTTTTATTCAACACTCTATTGAAAATTCTAGGGGTGCCTGGGTAGCTCAGTTGGTTAAGGGACTGCCTTTGGCTCAGGTCATGATCCCAGACTCCCAGGATAGAGCCCCGTAGCAGGCCCCCTGCTCAGCAGGAAGCCTGTTTCTCCCTTCTCCCTCTCTCACTCCCCTTCTTGTGTTCCCTTTCTGGCTGTGTTTCTCTCTGTCAAATAAATAAATAAAATCTAAAAAAAAAAAGTTAGCCAAACCAATCAGATAAGATAAATAAAAGGCATCCAAATTACAAAGAAAAAAAGCAAAACTGCCACCATTTGCAGTTAACATGATAAAATAAAGAAAATCCTAAAGACTCCACCAAAAAATTGCTAGCTAGTACTAGTAAATGAATCTAATAAAGCTGCAGGATATGAAATGATATGCAAAATTCTGTTTTGTTTCTATACACTAATAGTGAACTATCAGAAAGAGAAACTAGAAAAGAATCCCACTTACAGTTGCATCAAAAAGAATAAAATACTTAGGAATAAATTTAACCAATGAGAAAAAAACATATATACGCTGAAAACTATAATATATTGAGGAAATAAATTTGAAGATGACCCTAATAAATGGAAAGATATTCTGTGTTCATCGATTAGAATAATTAGTACTGTTAAAATGTCTATACTAGCAAAACAATCTACAGCTTCAATGCAATCCTTGTCAAAATTTTAATGGCAGTTTTTCACAGAACTAGAATAAAATATCCTAAAGTTACTATGGAACCATACTTTGGATCCTGAATAGCCAAAGCAATCTTGAAAAATAAGAACAAAGTCCATGGTATTCCCAGATTTCAAGCTATACTCCAAAGCTATAATAATCAAAAGAGTATGGTATTGGCATAAAAACAGACACATAAATCAATGGAACAAAATGAAAAGCCTAGAAATAAACTTGCAAATATGGTGTCAATTAACTTATGATTAAAGAGGCAAGAATATACAATGAGATAAGTACAGTCTCTTCAGTAAATTATGTTGGGAAAACTGGACAGCCACCTGTAAAAGACCAAAACTGGACCATTGTACCACTGTCCTACACCACACACAAAAATATTAACTTATAATGAATTAAAGCCAGAACTTAAATCATAACTGTTCTTAAAAAAAAAAGCAATGCAGTAGACCACTTCCCATTAATCTTAATGATTTATTTTGATCTGACCCCAGAAGCAAGAGCAAATAAATAAATAAATAAATAAATAAATAAATGAGACTACATCAAATTAAAAGATTCCACACTGCAAAATATAAATAAATAAATAAATAAATAAAGCAAAGTAGCAATGGGAGAAGATATTTACAAGTGTTATATTTACTAAGAGGTAAATATTCAAAATATATAAAGAATTCATAAAACTCAATCATAATAAAAACATAAATAAAAAATATGATTAAAAAATGGGTAGGTGATCTGGGGTGCCTGGGTGGCTCAATCATTAAGTGTCTACCTTCAGCTCAGGTCATGATCCTTGAGTCCCTGCATTGAGTCTCACGTCGGGCTTCCTGCTCTGCGGGAGGCCTGCTTCTCCCTCTTTCACTCCTCTTGCTTGTGTAATCTCTCTAGCTGTGTTTCTCTCTGCCAAATAAATAAAATCTTTAAAAATATATAAATAAATAAATAAATAATAGGTAGAGGACCTGAATAGATATTTTCCCAAAGAAGACAGTTGATAGCTAAAATGCACAGGAAAAGATGTTCAACATCCCTAACAGTCAGAGAAATGCAAATCAAAACCACAGTAAAATATCACCTTAAACCTGTCAGAATAAATATTATGGGGGTGTCTGGGTGACTCAGTTGGTTAAGTGACTGCCTTTGGCTCAGGTCATGATCCCAGAGTCCCGGGATTGAGCCCTCCATCAGGCTCCCTGCTCGGTGGGAAGTCTGCTTCTATCTTTCTCACTCCCCCCCTTGTGTTCCCTCTCTAGCTGTGTTTCTCTTTATCAAATAAATAAAATCTTAAAAAAAACCTATTATGTAAAATAGCAACTTTGGACAATGATGTTGAGAAAAGGAAACTGTGGTACACTGTTGGGAATGTAAGTAGGTGCAGTCAGTGTGGAAAACAGTATCGTAATTCCTCAAAAATGAGAAAAAACAGATCTACCATAAGATCCAGCAATTTTACTTTTGGGTATATATCCAAAGAAAATGAAAACACTAATTTGAAAAGATATGCACACTTCTATATTCACTGAAGCATCATTTACAATAACCAAGATATGGAAACAACCTAAATGTTCATTATAGATAGACAGATAAAGAAGATGTCATACACACACACACACACACACAATGTAATACTGCTCAGCCATAAAAAAGACTGTAAGGTTGCCATTTGCAACAATGTGGATGGATTTTCAGGGTATTATGTTATATGAAAAAAGTCAAAAGAGAAAAGCAAATATTGTATGATTTCAGTTATAAGTGGAATCTAAAACAAAACAAAACAGAACAAAACCCAGGCTCGTAACTACAGAGAATATACTGGTAGTTGCTAGTGGGATGGGGGTTGGGGTACAAAATAGGTGAAGGGGATCAAAAAGTACAAATGTTTAGTTATAAAATAAGTAAGTCCTGGGGATGCTATGTACAGTAGAAAGAATATAATTAATAACATTGAATTAGCTTTGTATGATGACATATGTTGTCTAGATTTAGGGAGATGATCATGTCACAATGCATATAAATGCAAAATAACTTTGTTGTATACCTAAAATTAATATACTATATATAAGTTATACATCAGTAAAAAAAAGAAACTAATTATATACAAAGGTTTTAATGTTAACAGTGAAAATTAAAAATAGGGGGTGCCTGGATGGCTTAGTGGTTAAGCCTCTGCCTTCAGCTCAGGTCATGATCCCAGAGTCTCAGTACTGCTTCTCCCTCTCTTTTATTTTATTATTTTATTATTTTATTATTTTATTATTTTATTTTATTTTATTTTATTTTTTAAAAAATATTTAATTGTTTATTTGACAGAGAGATCACAAGTAGGCAGAGAAGCAGGCAGAGAAAGAGGAGGAAGCAGGCTCCCTGCTGAGCAGAGAGCCTAATGCAGGCCCCAATACCAGGACCCTGGGATCATGATCTGAGCTGAAGGCAGAGGCTTTAACCCACCGAGCCACCCAGGCTCCCAGCTTCTCCCTTTCTTACTTCCACTGCTTGTGTTCCCTCTCTGGCTGTGTTTCTCTCTGTCAAATAAATAAAATAAAATCTTTAAAAAAAAAGAAAATTAAAAATGAATAAATTGTTTATTACAAATATTTCAGAAGAAAGGGAAATTATAAAATCTACATCATAATGAATAATTATTATATGAATGTTCTTAGTTGTCAGGAAAGAAATACCATTTATAGGATAAAATGCATTAAAATTTAATCTTTAAGGGAAAATGACATATATTCTCTATAAATATTTGGGATTTGTTCAGAAAAACACATAAAGAGAAATTCCCTGTCCTTGTGAGGCTTTCAGTATAGCAGGCAGAGAATTACATTTCATAATAAACATAATCACTAAATGGTATCTTATGGTTAGAAGATAATATGTTCTGTTAAAGAAAAATAAAGAAAGAGGACTATAGACCAATATCCCTGATGAACACAGATATAAAACATTTCAATAAAATACTAGCAAACTGAGCTCAGTAATACATTAAAAAAATATTTACCAATATCAAGTGGGGTTTATTCCTGGGTTACAAAGTGGTTCAATATTTGCAAATCAGTGTAATACATCACATTAATCAAAGAAAGGATAAGGACTCTATGATCATTTCAATAGAAAAGAAAACTTGACATCCAAAAAATGAATAATCCAATTAAAAAATGGGAAGAAGACATAAACATTTCTTCAAAGAAACATCCAGATGACCAACAGACACACGAGAAGACAGTCGGCATAACTGGATCATCAGGGAAACGCAAATAAAAGCTACAACAAGATATCTCCTCACACCTGTCAGAATGGCTCAAATCAACAAAACAGGAAACAACAGGTATTGATGAGGGTGTGAAGAAAGGAGAACTCTCTTGCACTGTTGATGGGAATGCAACCTGGTGCAGCCACTCTTGAAAACAGCATGGAGTTTCCTCAAAAAGTTAAGAATAGAGCTACCCTATGATCCAGCAATTCCACTACTAGATACTCACCTATAGAAAACGAAAATACTGGTCTGAAGGGATACATGCACCCGTATGATTGTAACAGCATTGTCTATTATGTACAATAGCTGAATTATTACAATGGCCCAAGTATCCATCAACTGATGAATGGATAAAGATGAAGTTATATATATGTATGTGTATATATATGTATATATAGATATGTATATGTTAAATAGTCACCAGATACCCAAAATGGTGGTTGTGAGGATAACTAAGACATCTGACCCCAGGTGAGCCCAACAATATAAACATTTCCCAGAACTCAGAGCTGGAAAGTACCCAACCAGCCCTGGCCGATTACAAAGTTATAATAAATCACCCCACTGCCCTATCATGCATAACCAGTTACTCCTGCTTCTGTAAAAAAATAAGATTACTGCTGTTGCTTTACCATTAAATGGAGACATGTTCACCTGGATATGTTCTGTTCCTTTGGAGACATACCCATCAGGATATGTTCTGGTTTTTTGGAGACATGCCCGCCAGGACATGTTTTGTTTTTTTTAAAACCCAGACTCGCTAGGGTCAGGGCCCTCGCAGAGACCAGACTCTCTTGCAAGTAGTCACTGGCCAGCTGTAATAAACCTCTCATTGTTTAACCCTTAATGGTGTCAACAGTGATTCACTGAGTGCACCCAATAAAATTTGGGGGCTCTTCTGGGATCCAGTGCTCAGTCCTCACCACTGGTTCTGACCAGCCTTGGGAATTCGGGAGCCAGTGGGTGTACAAGGGCCAACCATCCCGGGCAGCTGATGGAGATGGAGTTCTTTCACTTCGACCGGGGGGATCCTTGGTAAAGCATGGCACCTGCAACTCTGGGAGGACTCACAACACCATAGATGGATCCTGAGAGGCATCTGGTTCACCTCCAGAGGTAAGTCTGTGGTAGTGTGCACATGTCTCTATGGGCCTATAGGAGGCTGGATGCAGCATTAACTCCTAGGCCTAGGGTCCCACTGAGATGTCACTGGGCCCACTGGTTTGTTCTGTCTTTGGGCCAATCGGTCTGTTTTCTGTCTCTCGGCCCACCAGTCTATTCTCTGTCTCTGGGCCCACCAGTTTGTTTTATTTGTTCTCTGTCTCTATTGTCTCATTTTCTATTGCATGTTGTCTGTACTTAGAATAATGGGACAGCAATGTTCTACCTTTCCACCCTAACCCCCCTTGAACTGGTTTGTTATTTTAAAGATTTTCAGGATGAAGCCCAGAAGTCTGGGGACCGGGTCCACAAAGGGAAACTAACCACATTTTGTTCCCTAGAATGGCCAACCTTTAAGGTCAGATGGCCCCCTGAAGGGACTTTCAAACTGGTGTCAACTATAAGAGTTCAGAACATCATCTTTGGAACTCTGGGCCACCCTGATCAAATCCCATACATCGTGGCCTAGAGACTCCTGGTTGAAGATCAGCCACCTTGGATAAAAAAAGGCCCTGATATGGGGTTTCTTGCCCGGTTGGCCCTGCCTGGCATTGTATTCCCGCCTCCTGATGAGCAGCCTATAAGCCTGGAATCTTCTTCCTGGGCCACAGCCCTGGAGGAATACCCAGCCCAGGACCCCATTCCACCAATCCTTCCCTTGAGACAGGCTCTAACCCTGGGGGGTGGAGGCAAGAGGAAGGACCCCCGACCCTCCATGGTCTATTTCCCATTCTCTACCAGTGATCTATATAATTGGAAAAACCAGAATCCTTCCTTTTCTGAAAAACCTCCAGGTTTGATCTCCCTATTGGAGACCGTGTCCATCAACCCACCTGGGATGACTGTCAGCAGCTCCTCCAAACCCTCTTCACCTCTGAAGAAAGAGAGTGCATTCACCAGGAGGCCAGGAAACTCATTTTACCTGATGGGAGACCTGCAGAAAGCATGCAAAGCACATCTCAAAGGAGTCTTCCCCACTGAGAGGCCGAGCTGAGACCCTAACACTAAGCACCATAGGGAGTCTCTCAACACC
>PITA01010474.1:54561-71891 GCA_004023965.1 Spilogale gracilis
AAAAAAAAAGGTACAAAGGATTGAGGGCTTCAAGGGGAAACCGGAGTTGACAGATGTTGCACAGAAAGTTTATAACAACTCGGACAGTCCCAAACACAGGCAGGCTAAAAAGACAGCCCAAGTTGTAGTGGCAACTCTTAAAGAGGCAGAACCTAAAAAAGGAACTTGGAACTCGATAGAAAAGGGAGAAAATACAAAAAAAAAAAAAAACCCTTAGGAAAGGACCAGTGTGCCTATTGCAAAGAGATTGGACACTGGAAAAATGAATGCCCCAATGAAAAGCCTGAAGTGGTGCCATTGCTCCAGTTGGAGACCAACTGATGGGACCAGGCTCTGCCACTAGCTCCCTGGAGCCCAGGGTATAACTGACTGTAGGCGACAAGCCTATGGACTTTTCAGTAGACACCAGGGCCACATATACTCAGTCCTCCAGCAAGCAAATGGCCCCCTAAATAGCAAAAAGACTTTCATTAGGAGCAACTGGAATGTAGCTCTGTTCCTGGACTATGGAATAAACAGTGAACTTAAGAAAGGGAACTGTCACTCACTCATTCCTAATCATACCTGAATGTCCGTACCTGTTTCTGGGAAGGGACCTGCTCCATAACTCTGGGCCACATAAACTTTGAGGAAACTTCCATTAATATAAATATTAAAAGCCCTGGTGAACACAGCAAAATTCTCCTTCTTCTTCCCCTGGGGGAAGAATACCTGATCTTAAGGGAGGGACCACAACTGTCAAATCCGAACCTCCTCTCCCAGCTGCAAGTTGAATACCCTGGTATGTGGGCATAAAATAATTCCCCAGGGCTGGCAAAACACCAACTGCCAATAACAGTCCAACTGAAAAGTCAGGCTGTTCCAGTCCAGGTAAAACAATACCTGATATCATTGGAGGCCCGGAAAGGAATTGAAAACCATGTTAAATGCCACCAACAGGCTGGGATCCTAGTCCCTTGTCATTCACCTTGGAACACCCTGCTACTCCTGGTCAAAAAGGCAGGGACAGGGGATTAAGGCTGGTATAAGACTTAAGAGAAGTCAACAAGTGGGTTGAGGACATACACCCTACCATCCTTAACCCCGACACCCTGCTAAGTGGGCTCCCACTTGAAAAGTATATGTATACAGTGCTGGACCTAAAAGATGCCTTTTTTAGCATTCTACTGGTTAAAATGAGCCAGCTCTTGTTTGCCTTCAAATGGACTCACCCTGAGAAGGGACAGAGTGGCCAGCTGATCTGGACATGACTCCCCCAGGAGTTCAAAAACTCCCCCACCCCGTTTGATGTGGCACTCCATCGAGCCTTCCAAGCCTTCTGGCACAAAAACTCTGATGTAACCCTCCTACAAAGAAAGGGGGTTACTCACAGCCAAAGGCAAGGACATCAGAAATAAAACTGAAATCCTATATCTCCTTACAGCCATCTGGACCCCAGAAAATGTGGCTATAATCCATTGCCTTGGTCATCAAAAGGGAGACTCTAAAGAAGCAGTCAGTAAACAGCTGGCAGATCAGGCAGCTAAAGAGGCTGCCTTCCAAGGAGTCACCTGCCTGCTGACAGTCCCTCCTCCAGTGCTGCCCAAACCCCCTGCCTACTCCAAGGATGACCTCCAGACAATCCAGAAAACAGACCACTAAGGACCTCCATGGATGGATATGACTTCAGGATGGTAGAGTCTTCCTTCCACGTGCCCTGGGTCGACAACTTCTTTTTTTTTTTTTAAGATTTTATTTATTTATTTGACAGAGAGAAACACAGATAGAGAGGGAACACAAGCAGGGGGAGTGAGAGAGGGAAAAGCAGGCTTCCCGCCGAGCAGGGAGCCCAATGTTGGGCTTGATCCCGGGTCTCCGGGATCATGATCTGAGCCAAAGACAATTGTTTAACCAACTGAGCCACCTAGGCACCCCATGGGTCAACAACTTCTACAGCAACTTCATAAGGGAATTTGTCTCAGAAAAACCAAACTAGACTAATCAGGAAAGAATTCTTCCTCCCCCACTTAGACCAACTCACCCAAGAAATCATTCAAGGGTATGTAGCCTGTCAGAAGACTAACAGCATGAAAGCTCTTCAGAAAGTTCAAAATGAAATAATAAAAACTGTTAATGCAGTCATCCAAGGATCTGTTCCTGAGGACACCCACCCCTTTCAGCCTGGTGACTAAGTGTGGATCAAGAGACATAAGGTTGGGGTGCCTGGGTAGCTCAGTTGCTAAGCATCTGCCTTCAGATCAGGTCATTCTGGGATCAAGCTCCATATCAGGCTCCCTGCTCCCCCTGCTTGTGTTGTGTTCCCTCTCTCATTGTCTCTCTTTCTGCCAAAAAGTAAATAAAATCTTAAAAAAAAAAAAAAAAAAGGGAGATAGACATAAGATTAAAGCTTTGAGGCCCAAGTGGAAGGGCCCTCACCTGGTGATCTTGACTACCCCCATATCAATAAATTGAGCAGAGTAAGCAGGTGCTGAATCCAGGTACTGGGTGTAAATGTGGTTGCTTTTTGGTTAGGCAGGATTGTTTTTGCAGAGAAAGTGGGATTTTGAGCAACGACTTGAAAGAAATGAAATCTTTTGACAAATGAATATCTTCCAAAAGTTTACCTCAAGCAAAGAGTATAGGTAGAACTAGTTTCTAACACAGGCTTTACTTAGTGGATTTAGAAAGAATACGGAATCTCTGACTGGAGTAAAGGACATAATAGAATAAAAATTCAGAAAGCTAACAGAGGTCTGCATTGGTTTGGGCAGTCATAACAAAATACCATTGACTTGGTAGCTTAAAAGACAGAGATTTATTTTCTCACAGATTCATAGGCTCAAAATCCAGTATCAGGATGCTAGCACTGTTGAGTTCTGTTAAGGGATTTATTCCTGGCTTTCAAATGATCACCTTATGTCTGTGTCTTAACATAGCAGAAAGAAGAGGGAATTTTCTGGCATCTCTTCTTATAAGGCACTAATCCCATTATAAGAACCCGACTCTCATGATGTCGTCTAAACACAACAATCTTTCAAAGGCCTCATTTTCAAATATCATCATGCTGTAGTACAGGGAATCAACATATAAACTGTGGGAAGATACAATTCAAATCACAGTTGGGTCAGATCCTACAAGGCACTCTAGGTCATGGTTAGGTCTCTGAATTTTACTCTGAGTGAAATGGAGAATCATTGCTTGGCTTGGGCCAGAGAAGTAAGAATTAGGTCACATTTTACAGGACAACTGCAACATCTGGTTTTTGGTTTTTGTTTGTTTTAAATTATGTTATGTTAGGGCCCCTGGGTGGCTCACTTGGTTATTCAACTGCCTTCAGCTCAGGTCATGATCCCAGAGACCTGGGACCGAGTCCCACATCAGGTTCCCTGCTCAGCAGCTCCTTCTCTCACTTTCCCTGCTTGCGTTCCCTCTATGGCTGTGTTTCTTTCTGTCAAATAAATAAAATCTTTAAAAAAATAAATTATGTTATGTTAGTTAATTATCATTAGTTTTTGATGTAGGGTTCTGTGATTCATTATTTGCCTATAACACTCAGTGTTTATTACAACATGTGCCCTCCTTAATACCCATCACTGGGCTATACCATCCCCTCCTGCCCCACCCCTCTAAAACCCTCAAATTGTTTCCCAGAGTCAATAGTCACTCATGGTTCATATCTACTTCTGATTTTCCCCCCTTCAGTTTTCCATTCTTTCCCTTAATGTCTTCCATGCTATTCCTTATGTTCCACATATGAGTTAAACCATATGATAACTGTTTTTTTTTCTACTTGACTTATTTCACTTATCATAATCCTCTCCAGTTCCAACCATGATGATGCAAATGATGGGTATTCATCCTTTCTGATGGCTGAGTAATATTCCAGTATATATATGAACCACATCTCCTTTATCCATTCATCTGTTGAAGGGCACCCCAGCTCCTTCTACAGTTTGGCTATTATGGACATTGATGCTATGAACATTGGGGTGCATATGCCCCTTCTCTTCACTAAATCTGTATCTTTGGGGTGAATACCCAGTAATGCAATTGCTGGGTCATAGGGTAGCTCTATTTTTAATTTTTTTTTAAGATTTTTAATTTATTTGACAGAGAGAGATCACAAGTAGGCAGAGAGGCATGCAGAGAGATAGGGGGGAAAGCAGGCTCCCAGCTAAGTAGGGAATGTGAGACTTGCTGGAGAAGTATAGTTCAGGTGGGAGTAACACACACACACACGGAGATGTGAGAGAGAGAGATCTTCATTTTTTGCATCACTTCACCACATTGAGAAAATAAAAACTGAAAGGTAGATTACAAAGTGGTCAAAAGTTGGAAATCAGGGCGCCTGGGTGGCTCAGTTGGTTAAGCAACTGCCTTCGGCTCAGGTCATGATCCCGGAGACCTGGGATCGAGTCCCACATCGGGCTTCCTGCTCAGCGGGAAGCCTGCTTCTCTCTCTCTCACTCCCCTTGCTTGTGTTCCCTCTCTCGCTGTGTTTCTCTCTATCAAATAAATAAATAAAATCTTAAAAAAAAAAAAAGTTGGAAATCAGAGGCAGAGAGATCAGGGTTCAACCTTTTCCCACTCTACAACCTTTTCTGCTCTAGGTATAACTAGAAAAATTGTGACTATTTCCTTTGACATTGTGAAATGGTATCAATGTCTGAAACCATGCTAGCTAATGTAGTATACTTACTTTAGGAAGAGTTTCATTAATCACTATTGCATTATTTACCGAGTAATATTACTTAATTTTTAAAACAAAATAAAGTTAAATACTACTTGAAATAGTGGAAGTTCACAGAAAGTAAATAGACTTATTTTTTCTGCATATAAGGGTCATTTATGAAGAAAAAAAGGTTTGAGGAGCCCGAGCAAGTGATGTTGTAATTATAAAACAATCAGAACTTATAAATTATTAAAATATTTTAGCCAAATTCAATGTGTGTAGGCATGTGTATATCTGTGTGTATTCAAGAGCATATACACTATCCTCACTTGTATTATTTCAGTTGAAATTTATGAGTAACCCTGCTGCCCTCTTCACCTTAATCTGAAGAGAATTAAGTGAAGGAAAATTACAAAAGGACATTACAGTGAAAATTTATCTTACAGCCAATTGTATTAAAAAATGATTTTTAAAAAGGCACCTGGGTGGCTCAGTGGGTTAAGCCTCTGTCTTCGGCTCAGGTTGATCGCAGGGTCCTGGGATCAAGGCCAGCATCGGGCTCTCTGCTCAGCAGGGAGCCTGCCTCTTCCTCTTTCTCTGCCTGCCTCTCTGTCTACTTGTGATCTCTCTCTCTGTCAAATAAATAAATAAAATATTTTTAAAAATTGTTAAAAAATGATTTAAAAAATAAAAATTGAAAATTAAAAGTAGATAAAATCACACTTTTATTAACCCATCACATAGTTATTATACTTAATATAATAAGCATTAATAATATAATTATTAATGAATGAATTTGTCTAAGAAACAAAATGTGTTCATCATTTGATCACATGGATATGCTTTTGAGAATATTGCAAAGATATATTCTATTCAGGGTTTTGTGAACTATGTGGGCACATAATACATCACAAATTTCCTCAAGCAGCACATTTTCTAATTAAGGGAGCAGCAGAAACAGGAGCTGACAATCTACAAGGCACACTTTCATATAACACAGTAATTGAGTTCTGTAAAAATGAATAGTATAGGGATGGTAGAAGAAGTGTATTCATCTGGGCTTAAATGACAAGATTTGAATAGGTAGAGCAGAGGACACTGAAATACTTCAGATCAGGAAAGTGAGTCATGGAAAATCTGTCCTGATTATTGACTGGGAAGGGTAGACCCATTAGGAGTGGCAGATTCACATAACAGAGAGCTTTGGGAAAACTGGGTTAGCAGGTTTAGATTAAACGTGTCAGAAAAAAAATGGAGTCAGATTATAGTGTGTGAAGGAATTGCCTTCAAAAACCTGCTGGGTTTTCCAGGCAGTTCTCTGCATTGGAGCACAAATTGGAAAATCCAAATAAGAAACTTCATCCATGAATCCTTAAGAAAAAAAATTAAGCTCACTATAACAGGGGTCATCTTCCAGCATGAACTTGGAGAGATTGACAATTCTTAAATAAACTCAATTTTTTGTCTCTACTTCCAAGTTCACAGTATATTGTTTTCTTACTGCCTTACCTCTAACAATGTTTATTTCACTTTGGTACAGCTTTCCTATTTTGACTCTGCCTGTCTCAAGTTTTTATTCTCAGACTAAGCTTCAGGGCAAAGACTATCAACTTTTCATTTTCCACAATGTTTGGTGTCCTGCATCCCAGTGACAAATTGAGACCAGAAGCTAAATAAGTAAGTTAAATGAGAACTGAATTTCATCTTACTAAGCATCACAAATCATTACTTTTTATACAAACCAAAAAAAGTTGTTTATTTTAATTCATTAATCTAAAAATATATTTTATTTGCAATTATCTATAAAGTAGAAAGTTGTTGTTATTGGAAAATCTAATTCATATCCTGTAAAGCAAAGTAGAATGCAGTGTGCGAAAGCTCTTGAGAGAAAGATTTCTAGCTGAATTTGGAGAAGGTGTCTGACTAAACCAGATGGATGAAAAGAAAAAATAAAGGAAATAAAGATTTTCTTGCAAAATGACGAGATCTGTGTAGGTTTATAATTTGTCATCCTTCCTCTCCTTAATGTATTGTGCATAACCATTAGCAGCACGTTTCAGTAGGACAGATTTAAACACAGTATGTTTTGCCACACAGAATGTGTTGCTACTTTTATGATTCCAAAATGTACTGTGCCCCCGGAACTGCAAATGTTGTCATATTAAAGCACTTGTCATTTGGATTTGCTGAAACAATAGCTTTTGCCAGAATTCGCTCTTCCTGAAAATGATTGCCTTTTAGGAGTTCTCACAAATAGATTTATTAGCTTTCACACTGAATAAACAACCAAGAGCTTGCTATGCAGATCGGCCCCAGAAGCTGTTACAGAGGATATATTTCCAACTTTTATGGCAACATCCTTTACTTTTATGTTCTACCCTCTCTCGAATTGATAAATTGAGTTTTGTTTAAAAAATACAAGAAAATGCAACAGAATCAAGCAGGACAATTTCTTCTGTTTCTTATAAACCTCTTAGAGGTTCCTTGGTTTAAATGCAAACAAGCTTTTAGAAGAGCAGAAGTTTTCATGGTAAAGTGCTAGAAATGAGAATTCAGCAGGGAAGGATTGAGGCAACTTTAGGAATTAGTAACAAACAAGAACATCAGTAACATTTAGGAAATGTGGTGTCCCTGTTACTTCCTCCTCCTACTGGATGTTTTGTTTATGTGTATTTCTTTTGAGGATGTTGGTTGCTGTTTTTAGGGAATAAGTAAGCATATAAAAATTTTATGACTTGAGATAGCATGCTGCTTAGTCAATTAAAATATTAAATTTTGTGAAAAAAATTCTTTAAATCACGGAGGAAACTTTAGATGTATAAGGAAGGAAAGGGAAGAGGGAATAAGTGAAAGAATATGAAAGAGAGAGAGAGAGGAGGAAAGAAAAAGAGATTTCCGGGACCGCATTAAGGGATTTTCAATATGGAAGAGGAAAGGTGTATTAACTCCAGAGACAAATACATTGCACACTAGATAAAAAGTGCAGTTATTGAAGTTATGAATGTATCCCATTGTGAGATTGTTCATCCAAGTAGATTCCACACCTCTTTACACTTACATTTATTTATTTTATTTTTTTTTTTTGGTAGAATGGATGAGGAGTCACATTGCTCAGTGTGGAATGTTTTCTCTTTACATCTGCCTGCCATGTTGTCTTGGCTGCCTGCTCCAGGGAGTTCTCTTCTGAAATAGAAATAGAATCCAAGAATCTCCACAGCTGGATATATATGGACCTAGTGTGGTATGTTTCATATTTCCCTGCAATATCTTAGGCTCCAAGGAAAATGTAGCACATTTAGATAACTATTTTCCATATTTTTAGTAGAAAATGTGTTTTAATTAAAACAAACAAACAAAAGAAAAATTTCAGTATCCTTTGATTGGAACCCAACTGGCAAAGTTGAGGTTTTGTGATATATTTCCTCCAAACTCTCTCTCTCCACTGTATTGAAAAATAATAAAAACATTTTTCTGAACTAAATATTGGGTCTTTTTATCTTCAGAGAAGTCCAGCTAAGCAGGGTCGGCACAGAAGATAAGGAGAAATGAAAACCCTTTTCAGTCTGAATTACCTGTTTCCCACCCACCCATAAGGAAACAGGATTAGTACAATAGACCTGAAATGTGTTCACCACGTCTACTAGTAATTAACCCAGTGCTTTTTGCTATCCCAAACTTAGCTTCCTGTAATATTTAAAATTCTGATTACTACCAGTTTTTCGTCATATACCCATATGTGAATCTAACAAAAGCTGTGCATCCTTGCCCTAGAAAAGGAGAGACATGTACCTCTAACCTAGACATTGATGAAGGATGCCAGGCCAAGGATCAGGAAATCTATTGTTGAATTGGCTCAAACACTATATTCAGGATTTGGTCTCTAGGGTTCAACTTTTTTACTCATAAGGGAGAATGACGACCAAAACTAATTTGAATAAAGTATTTTTAAAAAGTCAAAAATAAATAGCAGTTAATGGAAATGAGAGAAATCCAAGACAAGAAACAAAAGATCTAGCTAGTAACCATATAGATAGATGATAGATAGATAGATGATGATAGATAGATAGATGATAGATAGATGATGATAGATAGATAGATAGATAGATAGATAGATAGATGATAGACAGATGATAGATGATAAATAGATAAATATATAAACAGACAGATATAGGGAGATAGGTAGACATACATACATATAGAGTGGGAGCTTGTGTTGAGGGGAAATGCTCAGTTTTCCTGACAAAGAACTAGAAAACTATTCTTTACAGGACTGACAAAATTTGTCTAAATGAAAGAAACAATATAACAACCTTACTTAATCTGTAGTTGTTTTGTACAAATAGTATCAAAATTTTACTATGCTGTTGGCATCTGACTTCACATTGCTTCTAAAAACATATGGTAAGGGAGAAATGAAGGGTAGGGAGGTGAAGAGAGTGTTTTCACACTTCCTTTTACCAGAGGGCCTCTCTTCTCCAGAAGTGTGAAAGAGTTCTACTCTATTAATAAACCAAGTATAAGGGAGTGTCAAGAAAGAAAGAATTGAAGTTTACTCCAAAAGTTTCCTTGGAGTCTTTAGGAATTCAAATCCAGGAGACAGATTCAAGGGGAATCTCAAATGTGCTCTGAGGGGTGAGGGGAAAGACATAGACTTTATAAAGGCAAAAACTGCAAGCTTATTTATATACATTGTTTTGTAAGGATTATGATGGGTGTAAGCAGAAGTAATTAACACTGGTCTATACCATAATACAGGTTATAATGCTAGTTGCTAGGTTGGAGTGTAGCTTCATTCTGAGAACTGAACAGGGCATAGCACTTTGTAGTTGGCACAGTCTAGAAGTTCATGCTCCATCCAGGTATGGATGGCATACGTTAACCTCCACAATGGCCTTCTGGCTCCACTGACATTCTTGACTTCAGTTTGGATATTTCTGTTCACAGGAGAAATTGATAAATTTGTACACTCCATATGTTTGAGCAAACTGTTTCTAGTTTATGGAAATTTCCCTTGCATGTTTTAGAATACATTATTTTTTTCTAGTATATGTTTGTTCAAGCAATGCCATTCGAGGATGTTATAAGAATAATAACAATAACACTAGGTGACATTTAACAATTGCCATGTGACGATGCCATTCTAAGCATTTAATATTTATGAACTCACTTAACTTCACATAATCCTTGATTCAAATACATTTAAAATCCCCAGTGTAGAGGTGAGGAAACAGGTGTGTGGACTCTGAGTAGTTTACTCAAACCCCAGAACTAGTAAATGGCAAAGTCAATTTTGTGCAGCATGGTTAATTCAGATGATTCAGCTGGACTGGTTAAAACAGAAGAATTACTAAACATGTGGAATTACCATTCCCTCTCCAACACACACACACACACACACACACACACACACACACACGCACACACACACTATTTGCATGAGTTAATATATTTGGTAATGCCTAATTTTCTTTTGCATCTTGGCTGTGGGATTCTAAAAATGGGGTTCAGTGAAAAGGAAGGTTGTTGATGAGGAAAATGTAGATATTGGCATGAGATTTGGATTTTTATTGATGGAGTGTTGAAAAATATTGGCAGGTTCTGGGCACTAGTGTTGGTTCAGAATCTGGGAGACCAAGATGCACACGAATATGAGCATAAAGGCATGGTACCTCCCAATTCCAGCTGGTGTGGTGTTAGCACTGTCAGCTCTCAGACTAGGCATGAGCATATGACAGCTATCTTTACTTGAAAATTATTTCCATTCAGGATGTAAGAAGTAGTTGTATTTATTTATATCAATAATTATTTGAAAATATAATAAAATGAACAATTTTATTTTTACCTCATAAGGGACCTACATCAAGAGATCTAACAATGCAAAGAAATGAAGCAAGAGATTTCTAATCAGGGAAATTGGCAGGAAAAACAGATATCAAATTAGGTATTTGAAATGAAACAATTTAAGAGAATTGGTTATGTTGGTGCTGAGTAAAGCACTGAATGAGTATAAAACAAAACAAAGGGGTGCCTGGGTGGCTTATTTAGTTAGGCGTCTGCCTTCAGCTCAGGTCATGATCCCAGGGTCCTGGGATGGAGCCCTACATCAGGTTCCTTGCTCTACCAGGAGTCTGCTTGTCCCTTTCCCTCTGTCCTGTTTGTGTTCTCTGTCTCTTCCTCCCCCTCAAATAAATAAATAGAATATTAAACAAAACAAAAAAACAAAACAAAACACAAAGCACTAAAGTAAGCCGGGAGTAACTACAAGAAGAATCTGTCACCCTTACATCTTGCGGAATAAAGGGGAAAGGTTGGGATTATCATAATATAGATCAGCAAGTATAGTCCCACAGAACAGAAACTCAGAACCCCAAGGAGCAGGTGTGAGTGTGCTGCTGTGGGGAGGGGTTTCAATAACACTGGTGCTAGGACAGCAAAAAAGATCTGGAGGCTGGAACCAACTGCTGCTCCTGAGTTGAAGTTCTGTGATTGAGGTGGTAGTGACATAAATAGCAAGCACAGGGAACAGGGAAGAAGGGAGACCTTCTTCCCTTTGTTTACCTCCTAATGTCTTCACTGTGCTCCTCCCTATCGTCAGAATGTGACAAGAAGGCAGTTTGCAGATTTTCAAACTCAGCATCGTAATCTAGAGATTAGCAAGGTAGACATGATGCAATGAGGTCTATACCTTAATTGTCAGAAAAATATGCTAATAGACATTTAAACTGTTTGTGATCCAGTTTTCTCATTTGAGGGCTTCTGAATATAGTAGTATCTACCTTAAGGTGATGTTATAAATATTAAGTAAGCATATATATATATATACACACATACACACACACACACATATATATATATATACACACTCACATATATGTATGTGGTAAGTGCTCAATAAGTGTTAGTTATTAAAATATGTTTTATCCAAAGGGTTCTCTAAAGTACATGAAAGTGTGCCAGAAGTAAACATGAAAAACTTAAAAAAGAAAACTTGCAATGTAGAGAATGAATAGATCAGTATTAAAATTCTGAGCAAACTCATAAATAACCCTGAACTGACAATGCCTATAGTGTGGTAATCAGCCATCTTCTTTGTGTGTAAGTAGTAAGCAAAGCCAGAAGACAAATCAAATGTATGAAATCTGTTGAGCAGACATTTCTAAGATATCTAAGATATTACTCATTTCTGAAGATTCTGTTAAACTCAAGGAAGAGTGCTTATATAGCATTCCTATTCAAGTGACGACTCACTGAATTGTGCTTCTGAAAATCCTGTTTATTGAAATTTGAATGTGAGAATTGACATTATATGAATAAAAATATCATGAATGAAGATTTTATACTTAATCTGAACATTTTTCTCATGTGTTTCCAAGGTTCTTATTTAAAAAATGATACTTCTTAACACTTACCATTGATCTAGGTTGTGGAGAACAACAAAACAAAATAGGACAATCTGTATACTATTACATATATTTGGAGTGAATATGTGGTCTATAAGCCACGATTTATGAGATTAGTCAAATGGTTTTATTAAACACATTAAGCCATACTAATTTCAAGTAGTTATTTAGTCCCTGGAACAAGCAGGGAGCAAACTGACATTTATTAAGCTTTATCTTTATATAAATTCCTGCATTTAATTAGTGTTATTCCATTTCAGAGATGAGCAAAGAATTTGAGCAACTTTCCCAAGATAATTATTTTATGTGATTAAAAAAATTATAACTGAAGTCAGTAATCCTACTAGTTTACCATGTTCTTATTTCATATTTTACTATATGTTACATACATTTAATCAATAAATAGTAACTGAATACTTATTAGTTTTCCATGAATCAACACATGAAAAGACTAAAAAAAATAAGCTTCATTCCTTCTTTGGACGACACATCTGTTTTGGGGAAGATATATGACATAATTAGAGATAAGAAAACTTTTAATAAAAATCTTTATTAGTATAGATAAAATATACTTTATTGTCAGACAATCTTAGATATTAATTGTTATTAACATATTTTAGTAAGTATTCTGAGTATGAAGAAGAATTTGACTTAGAGTCTAAATAGCATTTTGGCATACACTAAGAAGAAAATCTCCCCTTGAGTTCTTGCTAATTTGTCTACAATGAAATCTGGTGAGGTATGATCAGGGATCTTTGCCTTTAGCCTAGTTTCACAGTGTTCGCAACACAAACTGTTGAGACAGAAGAGACTGATGAATCACAGCCAGGTTCCTTGCTTAAGTTCTGAACCAACTTAAGAGAGATCGAGGCTAAATCATGTGCACATGAAAATAGCAATATCAGTTTAATTATCAATAGACGTGTTAAAAAAAATTGACTTCATTGTATTGAACTCCAAAGTAGACATACTTATTCAGTGAGTTAAATACTTGCTGACCAGCCGGATGTCCTTGTAAAAGTTAAGGTTGTAAAATCATGTCAGCAAAAATAACAAAATAAAGACATTTAAAATTTTTCTTCTCCATAAAGCAGTAAGAATACTGGCAAAAGAAGAAAAGAAAAGAGAGTCACATCTAGGTATATCATAATCAAATTGCAGAAAACCAAATACAAACAGAGACTAGGAAAAGAGAAGTGATTTGTCATGTAAAAGAAGGAAGAAAAAATCTGAAAAGACATACAAATACAGACAATAATTTAATAATCAAGGATATTCCCACAAAGAAAAAACCAGGTTAGATGACTTCACTGACAAATTCAACCAATGTTTGAAGAAGAATTAACAATAATTTTTTTCATAATATTTTTATAAAAAGAAGATGTGAGAACACTTCTTAATCATTCTATGAGACCATTATTATACTGAAACCAAAACCAGACAAAAATATTGCAAGAAACTACAGGCCACTATCTCTTCTTAACATAGGCACAGAAATACTCAATGAACTACTAGTAAATAGTAGAATTTAGAAACATGTAAAACAATTATACACAGGGATCACGTGGGATTAATCCAGGATGCACAGTTGGTTCAACATCTGTGTCAGCTCGGGTTACTATAACAAAATACTATATCCTAGGTAGTTTAAACAATAGAAGTTTGTGTTTCACAGTTTTGCAGGCAGCTAGTCCAAGGTTGAGATGACATTATGCTAGGTTTCTGATAAATGTCTTCTTGGATTGAAGAGATCTGTCTTTTTGCTGTGCCCACACATGGCAGAAAAATGTTGACTAGCTCTTTGGTCTTTTATAAGGGTACTGGTCTCATTCCTGAGGGCTCTAGTTTAACTCAATGACCTAAGTGCTTCTCAGAGGCCCTACTTCCAAACATAATTGCACTGGGCTTAGAGCTTCAACATATGAATTTGGGGTGGTGGGCACATTTGGTCTATTGCAATTTGAAAATCAATCAATGTAATACACCATATTAATAGAATAAAGGAATAAGAAAAGATCATCTAAAGATACTGTAAATATTTAACCAAACACAATACCCTTACATTTTTTTTTTTATTTCTTAAGGTCCTAGTTTATTTTATTTATTTATTTATTTGTTTGTTTGTTTGTTTGTTTATTTATTTTTTATTGTTACTTAAATTTTTTTCCAGTGTTCCAAGATTCATTCCCCATTCCCCACACCCAGTGTGCCACGCAATAGGTGTCCCCAGTACCCACCTCCAGGGTCCCCCATCCCTCCACCCCTATCCCTCCAAGTCCCTCAGTTTGTTTCTATGACCAAAGTCTCTGTTGTTTCATTTTTATCCCTGGACTACCCTACTTCCCATTTACTTTCCTTCTCCCACTGTCCTCCAGGTTATCCCTCATGAGCCACAGGTAAGTGAAACCATGTGATACTTGACTTTCTCTACTTGGCTTATTTCACTCAGCATAATCTCTTCCAGTCCAGTCCATGTTGCTATAAAAGTTGGATAATCATCCCCTCTGATTCCATTGTATATATGTACCACATCTTCTTTATCCATTCATCTGTTGATGGGCACCTTGGCTCTTTCCATAGTTTGGCGATTGTGGCCATTGCTGCGATGAACATTGGGGTACATATGGTCCTTATTTTCACTACATCTGTATCTTTGGGGTAAATGCCCAGTAGTGCAATTGCAGGGTCATAGGGTAGCTCTATTTTTAATTTTTTAAGGAATCTTCACACTGTTTTCCAAAGCGGCTGCACCAGTTTACATTCCCACCAACAGTGTAAGAGGGTTCCCCTTTCTCCGCAGCCTCTCCAACACTCGTTGCTTGCTGATTTGTTAATTTTGGCCATTCTGACTCGTGTAAGGTGCTATCTCAGTGTGGTTTTGATTTGAATTTCCCTGATAGCTAGTGACACTGAACATTTTTTTCATGTGTCTGTTAGCCGTTCGTATATCTACTATGGAGAAGTGCCTCTTCATGTCTCTTGCCCATTTTTTGATGTGTTCATCTTCCTTTTGGGTGTTGAGTTTGGGTAGTTCTTTATAGATCTTGGATACCAGCCCTTTGTCTGTAATGTCATTTGCAAATATCTTCTCCCATTCTGTGGGTTGCCTCTTTGTTTTGTTGACTGTTTCCTTTGCTGTACAGAAGCTTTTTATTTTGATGAAGTCCCAGAATTTCATTTTAGCTTTTGTCTCCTTGGCCTTTGGAGACGTGTCTTGAAAGAAGTTGCTGTAGCCGATGTCAAAGAGGTTAGTGCCTGTGTTCTTTTCCAGGATTTTGATGGATTCCTGCCTCACGTTGAGGTCTTTCATCCATTTCGAGTTTGCCTTTGTGTGTGGTGTAAGAGAATGGTCTAGTTTCATTCTTCTATACGTAGCTGTCCAATTTTCCCAGCGCCATTTATTGAAGAGACTGTCTTTTTTCCACTGCATATTTTTTCCTGCTTTGTCAAAGATGATTTGCCCATAGATTTGTGGGTCCAAATGTGGACTCTCCACTCTGTTCCATCAGTCTATTTCTCTGTTTTTGTGCCAGTACCATGCTGTCTTGGTAATCACAGCTTTGTAATAAAGCCTGAAGTCAGGTAATGAGATGCTGCCAGCTTTGCTTTTCTTCTTCAGAAATTCCTTAGCGATTCAGGGTCTTTTTTGGTTCCATATAAATTTTAGGATTGTTTGTTCCAATGTTTTGAAGAATGTTGGTGGAATTTTGATTGGAATGGCATTGAAAGCTCTGGACAGTATAGACATTTTGATAACGTTCATTCTTCCGATCCATGAGCATGGAATGCTCTTCCATCTTTTTGTGTCTTCTTCAATTACTTTCATGAGTGTTCTGTAGTTCCTCGAGTACAGATCCTTGACTTCTTTGGTTAGGTTTATTCCTAAGTATCTTATAGTTTTTGGTGCTATAGTAAACGGAATCGATTCTCTGATTTCCCTTTCTATTTTTTCATTGTTAGTGTATAAGAATGCAACTGATTTCTGTGCATTGATTTTGTATCCTGCCACATTACCAAATTGTTGGATGAGTTCTCGTAGTTTGGGGATAGAGTCTTTTGGTTTTCCACATAGAGTATCATGTCCTCTGCAAAGAGAGAGAGTTTGACTTCCTCTTTGCCAAGCTGGATACCTTTTATTTCTTTCTGTTGCCTGATTGCTGTTGCTAGGACTTCTAACACTATGTTGAATAGTAGTGGTGAGAGTGGGCATCCTTGCCTTGTTCCTGATCTCAGAAGAAATGGTGTCAGTTTTTCCCCGTTGAGGATGATATTCGCTGTGGGTTTTTCGTAGATAGATTTTATGAGGTTGAGAAATGTTCCCTCTATCCCTATACTTTGAAGAGTTTGATCAGGAACAGATGTTGTATTTTGTCAAATGCCTTTTCTGCATCAATTGAGAGTACCATGTGGTTCTTCTCTCTTCTCTTATTGATTTGTTCTATCATGTTGATTGTTTTGTGAGTGTTGAACCACCCTTGCATCCCTGGGATAAAACCCACCTGGTCATGGTGGATAATTTTTTTAATGTATTGTTGGATCCTGTTAGTAAGGATCTTGTTGAGAATCTTGGCATCCATATTCATCAGCGATATTGGTCTGAAGTTCTCCTTTTTGATGGGGTCTTTGTCTGGTTTGGGGATTAGAGTGATGCTGGCTTCATAGAAAGAGTCTGGAAGCTTTCCTTCCTTTTCTATTTTTTGAAAGAGCTTCAGGAGAATAGGTGTTTGCCTCGGCCCGCGAGGCAATCAACGGGGTCCGCCGAGATACCTGTAACGGATGAGGGGGATGGGACAGGAGGCGCAAAAGAATGACAGCAAGACAGGGATTCTGATCAAGCTGCAAATTTTATTAAAACATGAAGGGGTTATATAGGTAAGGGATAGGGGAAGTGCACCCAATAGGTTGCTTTCAAGCATGCTCTTGCGCATGACTGGCTGGGGCCAGGCATGATAGGTGCGTGATCAGGTTACTGATTGGTATGTTCCTTCATGTGCGCTGTAGGGGATTCCTGAGGCTCTGTGGTAGCCGCATCCTGTTATGTAGGTGCAAGGTTCAGGCCTGATTGCATCAGCCTTCTTATGCTTTACCTCAGCCCCCAACATCTCCCCCTTTGTTTTTATATTAAAGAGAGGAGTGGACATTAACCAGCTAGGGGAGGCAGGGGTCCGGCTCCTCCTAGGCCCCTCCGGGGCTAGTTGTACCCTATTTGGGAGGAGAGGCATTTGGGGTACAAGCCTCTATGCAAGCCGGCGTACCTCTCAGGAGACATGGCAGGGCCA
>PITA01010475.1:0-13173 GCA_004023965.1 Spilogale gracilis
TTTTTTTTTTTTTACTCCTTCATAACATCCTGTTTTATTTTGTAGACATTCTGTCATCTATGAGGATATTAATAAAATGGCTTAAATTATAACAGTTGTTTCATTTTGTGTTGTTTGTGGTTGGAGTAGTTTAAACACATATGCCAACATGGATATTTCTTCTTCTTAAAGATATTTATTTATTTATTTATTTAGAAAGTGGAGGAAGGGGCAGAGGGAGAGAGAGAATTCCCAAGCAGACCCTGCGCTCAGCGAGGAGCCCCATGCGGGGCTCAATCTCACAACCCTGAGATCATGACCTGAGCCGAAATCAAGAGTCGGATCCTTAAGAGACTGAGTCACCCAGGCGCCCCCGCGATGTGGTTTTTTCTGTAAAGAGTCAAAATGTAATGAGAGAGTCTACCCGTCATAAAGTCATTCAAATCTTACAATACAGATACAAAAACATTTCAGGATTCTTGAATTTATTTTCAAAAACTTGGAAGAGAAGCCTGAAGAAATTTGTTCAAAAAGTTGATAAAACTCAACATGTCATTTTCAACTGGAATCTGGAAAGCTGTCTCTAAAGGTTTTGGTAAAGTAAATGAGAAATTAGAGTCCTGATGTGGACGCGTATGCAACTTCATATGGACAGTGTTATAATATATGCTTGGTCTTTGTCACCAGCTCCTGATACAGAGCTCCTAAAACTGTTGGAGTTTCCTATAATTGCACACATCTGATAATGGGAAGAATTGCCCACAGACTAACTTCGGGATCCATTGTTTCTCTTCCACTACCCACATATATGTGGGGGGCCCACGGGATGTGTTCATACTGGATATGGATAGTGCTCTCTCTGCACTGTTGTCATAATGCCAGCACTGCTGCTAGAGCAGGCAGTAAGAATACTCTTGGAAGCAGTTCCTACGCTGGAACGACTAATAATACCTGTATGTGCAAGTGATTGGGAACCGCATATGTATCTCCAACTAAACCAAAGCTAAAGTTGTTCCCAACTCAACTTGCCTTTCGCAGGGTGCCAAAAATGTCTGTGGCCATTCCACCAACACCACCTACCATGAGGAGTAGTTGCAGTGGAAAGAGAAAGTCTTAATTGCTTGCAGTGAAATGATTTTGCCTTTGCAAAATTTCAAAAACATGGTGAAGCAACCACACAGCCACAGCTCTCCCAGTCTCAGAAGAGGCCCATCAAGTGAAGGGCCCGCGAGCTCCGGCTCTGTTTCAGGGGAAAAAAAAAATCAAGTGTTTGAGCTCTGGTTCCAAGCACAGTTCCAGTACTTGTGCCTGAAGGACCTGAGGTAAGTCACTGGAAAATAGAATTAAGATAATAATGATGTCATGCAGGCTATTGTAAGGGCAGCATGAGGTAATATTTGTAAAGCACTTAGAAGAGTGCCTCACAGATCGAGCACTTCATTAACTCCATCTTCTTGTGTGTGGGGGGTGGGTAGGGTGGTTAGCCAGTCTTGTGGTTTTGAATACAGTCTATATGCTAATGACTCCAAAATTGAAAATGCTCATTTAGGCCTGGTCTATCTCTGAAGGATCTTCAAGAAACTGATAATAATGTCTGTTATTTATTCTTTACTACTTTTTTTGTTGTTGTTGGAATACAATTGACATATACCATTTTATTAGTTTCAGGTTTACAACAATGATTTGATTTTTGTAAATGTTGTGAAATGATTGCCACAAGCAAGTCCAGTTAACATCTGTCACCTTCCATTGTTACAAAAATAGTTTTTTCTTTCTAGTGATGACTTTTTAGATCTACTCTCTTAGCAACTTCTAAATATGCAATTCAGTATTTTTTTTTAAAAGACTATTTATTTGAGAGAGAGAGTGTGTGTGTGCAAGCAGGGGGAAGGACAGAGAGTAAGAGGGAGAGAGAATCTGAAGCCGACTCCACACTGAGCTCGGAGGGCAATGCGGGGCTTGATCCCACAACTGTGAGATCCCTAACAAGCTTGAAAGGGAGAGAGAGGGAGCCATTGTCTAAACCTGGGGTAGGCTCCTTTCAGAAGTTGTGGCCTTTGCCAAAGGGATATAGATAACACCTGCCAGGGAGAGAACCAGAAACCAGACAAAGGAATCCACTGATGTAATCACACACTCACCCAGAGACACAGAGCAAGGTGGAGAAGTGTGGGGAGTGGGTCTGGAAAATAAGCAAGAAATGTGGTAACCTCTTACCTAGAAGTTATGCTCTTTATTTTATTTTTTTGAACTTTTTAAAAAAGAATTTTACTTTGAGAGAGAGAGAGAGAGAGAAAGCACCAGTAGGGGCAGAGACAGAGGGAGAAGTAGGCTTCCCACTGAGGAGGGAGCTTGACACCAGGCTTGATCCCAAGACCCCAGGATCATGACCTAAGCCAAAAGCAGGTGCTTAACTGACCAAGCCATCCAGGTGCCCCAAGTTGTGCTCTTTAATGTAAGAAGTTTGTTTATCTTATTCTTTGCTGTGACCTAGCACCAAGAACAGACTAAGTAATAACTAACATTCACTAACTAGTTTCTTATACCCTGGGCAGTTCAGTGGGCTTTACATGAAGAAGGCTTGACTTTACAGATCTAGACTCCAACCCAGGTTACTTTGCTCTGTGATCTTCACTCTTTTTTTTTTTAAGTTTCTCCCAGCTTTATTGAGATATAATGGACATATCACATTGTGTAAGTTTAAGGTATATAACATGTAGGTTTGATACATTTATAAATTGTAAAATGATCATCACCATAGCTACCACCTTCATCCATCCAGCCACATAGTTACTTTCTTTTTTGTGGTGAGAACTTTGGAGGTCTACTCTCTTAGTAACATAGACACTTAACTGACTGAAGCCATATAGGCACTCCTCTCCACATCTTTGGTGAACCTTGTTATCTCTTGTGTTTTTGATAATAGACCAATTTAATAGATGTAAGATGATATCTCATTGTGCTTTTGATTTGCATTTCCCTGATGTTGAGCATCTTTTCATATACCTGTTGGGGATTTGTATGTCTTCTTTGAAAAACTGTCCAGGTCCTCTGCCCATTTTTAAATTGAAATTTTTACTATTAAATGGTTTGAGTTCCTTATATATTTTAGATATTAACCCCTTATCTCCTGCAAATATTTTATCCTATCCCAAAGGTTGCTTTTTTATTTTGTTGATCATTTATTTTACTGCAGAAACTTCTTAGTTTGATGTAGCCTCACTTTGTACTTGCTTGCGTTGCTTGTGCTTCTGATATCATATCTGAAAAACCGTTGGCAAGACCAATCCAAGGAGCAGTCTCCACGTGTTTTTCTCTGGGAGTTTTATGGTTTTAGGTCTTAACATTGAAGTCTTTAAGTCTGTTTCAAGTTGATTTTTATGAGTGGTGCAAAGATAGGGGTCCAATTTCATTGTTTTACATGTGAATATCCAATTTTCTCAACTCCATTTATTAAAAAGACCGTCTTTTCTGGGCTTTCTTGTCAAAATATTAGTTGACTGTATAGGCATGAATTTTTTATTTTTGGGCTCTTGATCTTATTCCATTGGTTAATGTGTCTGTGTTTTTTTTTTTTTAAGATTTTTATTTGTTTATTTGACAGAGAGGGAGAGAACACAAGTAGGCAGAGTCTGGCAGAGAGAGAGAGAGAGGAAGAAGCAGGCTCCCTACTGTCCCCACTTAGCAGAGAGACTGACGAGGCCTCGATCCCCGAACCCTGAGATCATGACCTGAGCCAAAGGCAGAGGCTTTAACCCACTGAGCCACCCAGGCCCCCAACGTGTCTGTTTTTATACATTTAGTATTTAAAATATCTTTGTGTAGTAGTTGGCGTTTGTTTCATTTAGACACAAGAAAACTAAGATAGAGGGAAGCATTGTGCATGATACCACACAGCTAGAGTGTATTCGAATCATTTTGATTCCAAAATCTGTGTCTTCAGCTCTAGCATATTACCTCCTGGTATGGTGTGTGGAACTTGTTCAAAAGCCTCAATAAACTCCATTTGTTTCATTCTCACCTGTTGCCACAGATAAGAACACAGGTGTACATATAATTGGATTTACATTTATTATTTCCATATGGCAGAACATGTACGTTCGTATCATTTTTATTATAAAAAATGCCTTGTAACATTAACAACAATTCAGTGATTTAATTGCATTTATATCGAGAACATGTTGCAAATTGTTCAGACAGCACCACTTCGCAGGCAGTCAGCCATACCACAGAAACACAACGTTTAGAGAGATGATACTTACAACGGCTTTGGCAATGAGGATGTGGATGAGTCATGACTGAATCATGATGTACACATGTCTTAGAGTCTAGTTATTAGAAAATGGGACAAAAATGCTGCTGGGCAAATATGTGTTACTACATGTTCTACAACACTTAACCTTGACAGACAAAAAAGGGGAAGGAAATAACAGTAACTTTAAAGAGGAAGAATATTGGCCACTGAAAATCACAACAAATTCAAGACAACACTAGAAAGATTGGATACTCTAATAACAGAGGGTCCTGGGATCAAGGCTCATGTGGGGCTCTCTGCTCAGCAGGGAGCCTGCTTCCTCCTCTTTCTCTGCCTGCCTCTCTGCCTACTTGTGATCTCTCTTTGTCAAATAAATAAATAAAATCTAAAAAAAAATAGAAGTGGCAAAGGCTACAGATCAGGGATTTCTACCCCTCCCCCCCACCTGCCAGAAAACTGGTTTACTAGCACACTACTGTTTCCTTATTTCCCTCCAAAGTGTCTCCATATTGTGTGAAAAGGGAATAGTGTTTCCTTTATGGTGATTAAATTGTTTTTGAACCAAAGCCAGGTAATCAGTAGACATTAATTTTATAGGGTGACTATCAGGCACAATCATGTTTAATTTCCATAGTAGCCCTTAGAGATAGAAATTATTATCCTCAAGGATAAGTACATTTTTGAAAACACCTAAGAACAAAATACTGAAACTCAAAAATATGGATGAATCTCACAGGTATTACATTGAGTGAAAGAAGCCAGACACAAAATAATACATATTATTACTGTAATACATATTGTATTATTCCATTTATATGAAATTTAAGAACTGAAAGTTCATGATGGAAGGTCACAGAAACCAGAATGCTTGTCTCCAATGGGGAGGGGAGTGTGAGAAGGTGTGTGCGGGAGACATCTGAATGAGTGTTGGAGTGTTTCTTGTGATCCAGATGCGGGTTATACAGATGTCAGTGTTCATCCTGAAATACACTTAAGATGATCACAACCTTATAGTAAAGTGCTTATGACCTCAATAAAAAAAATTAGCAAAAGGTATATTGGATTGAAATTAAAAAGGAGAAAAAGAATTTGAGAAAGTCCGTTTTATAAGCTGGAGACCACCGTTCCAATGTTGGTTGCTCTCATTATGCACCAAGCCTAAAGAACACAGAACTGCAAGTCGAAATGGCGATTGACATCCCAGTCTTTTCCTAGTTTCTCCCCAATCCAGCCACTCTAGTCTCTCTAGGGATCAGATGCCTTTTCTCTGCCTATCTTTTAAGTGTTAGTGTCCCAGAGTTTGTCCTTATAACCCTCTCTGCTCTATAGGTTGTTGACCAGCTCTGTAGCTCCAGCTTCCATCATGATTTCCTGACCTCTCTAGACCACAGCTCTTTCCTCCTCTAGACCCAGATTCTTTCACTCAACAGCTACATACTGCTATCTTCTTGTGCCAGGTACTGTTCTTGGCATTGGGTGACATCAGTGAATGGAACAAAGATCTTTGTTTTCATGGAGCTTACGTGGCTAGACATCTCTCCCCAGATATACCTGAGACTCAATGTGTCCCAGATTATCTCATTACCTTCACCCCCTGATTCTCTCCAACCCTAAACCTGTTCCTCACATATACCCCCATCTTCACGATTGCACTGTCATCCTCTCAGGAACCTGGCAGGAAATCCCTGACCCTCTCCCATAAATCGCCCTTGGCTGACTATTCTGTGTCCTGAATATCTCTTGAAATCTCCCATTTGTCTGTAATTCCACTGCCCTGCCTTATTCTCCCCGTCCTTCTTCATCTGGCTTCCTAATGGTCTTTTTGCCTCCAGTCTTATTCCTGCATACCGTTTTCCAGACAGCAGCTAGGATGATTATAAAATGCGTATTGGAACCAGTTGCTTTCCGCCTAAACCTGCTCAGTGGCCCTGACAGGTGAAGGTCTAAATTCCTTATCTTGTCCTCACGTCCTCAGCTGTCTGGTGATAAGGAAGACTGCTAAAACCTGGGTTAAAATTCCAGCTACCTAGCATGACACTGGGCAATTTATTTATTTTTTTTTAATCTTCTCCATGCCTTACTTTCGCTTCTATAAAATGGGAATGATAATAGTGCCACTCTCACTGTTGCTGTGGGGATTACTGCTATTGCAGTGAGAACAGTGCCCGACCCTCAATATATACTTGTGAAGAGCTGGCTTTCTCAGAGCGTTGCTGTAATGTTTAAATAAGTTAAAACATCTAAAAGGCTCTGCATAGAACCCATCAGTCTTAAATGTTCTGTAATGTCTTTGCTGGGAGATCTCTAGCCTCACCTCTTGCCCCTCTTCACACAAACCTGCCTCAGTTCTGCGGGTTATCTCTCTCGCACACCTCTGGGCCTTGGTACGGGAGATCCTCCCTTCCTATCTTTTTGCTGGCCATCTCCCCTCAATCCTTCACGCCTTTGCACTGGCACCAGTTTCTGGCTGCCCCACCCTGAGCTAGATTGGTTCCTCCTCCTCTGCTTCTCCCTCTTAGGACCTGTGTGTACTTCTATCACAGTGCATTGTAATTGTTTATTTAAAGTGTACTGAGAAGCGTCTATCAACAGATGAATGGATAAGCAAAATGTGGGCTATACATACAATGGAATATTATCCAGCCTTAAAAATGAATGAAGGAAGTGCTCCTGGGTGACTCAGTCTCTTCGGCTCAGGTCATGGTCCTGGAGTCCCGGGATCGAGCCCTGCATCGGGCTCCCTATTAGGTGGGAAGCCTGTTTCTCCCTCTCTTACTCCCCCTGCTTGTGTTCCCTAACTGTGTTTCTCTCTGTCAAATAGAAAAATAAAATCTTAAAAATAAAAAGGAATGAAGGACAGGGACACTTGGGTAGTTGAGTCGGTTAAGTGTCTGCCTTCAGATCAGGTCAGGATCCTGGATTGGAGCCACACATCTGGCTCCCTGCTCAGCAGAGAGTCTACTTCTCCCTCTCCCTCTGCCTCTCCCCATGCTCATGTTCTCCCTCTAAAATAAATATGAAACCTAAAAAAAAAAAAAAAAGAAAGAATGAAAGAATGAGGACAGATATATGCTACATCATGGATGAACCTAGAAAACATTATGCTAAGAAAATAAGCCAGACAAAAAGGACAAATATTGTGATTCCACTTCTATGGAGTACCTAGAATAGACAGACTCATAGCTATAGAAAGTCAAATAGAGGTTGCAGGAGCCGAGGACAGGGAGAATGGATTTGGAGTTTCTGTTTGAGATGATGAAAAAGTCCTGGGGATGGAGAGCAGTGATGTTTGCACATCATGAATGTACTTAATGCCACTGACTTGTACACTTAAACATGTTCAAAACGGCACATTCTATGTTCTGTATCTTCTACCAGGATAAAAAATAATTTAATGTATAGAGAAGCAAGTTAGCCTCACTGTTCTAATTTTGGCTGTAAATCCTGGCTTCACCAGGCTGTATGAGTCAGTGTAAGATAAATAACTTCTTCGAGCTTCAGTTTCTATATCTGTAGAAATAGATAATTCCCTTCATAAAGTTGTTGGAAGTAATGTATGTAGAATACTTGATGCAGAGCCTGGATAAGGGAAGCACCAGTAAGTGTTTTCTCTTATTATTATTAAATTGTGATCTCTTTGGGCGTAGGGCCTGTGTCCATCATAGTTGTAGCCCAGCTGCTTACCACAGCAGGTTCCCAGGACGTGTGTGTGACTTGAGTGGATGGTGATGGTCTCCTACTTCAAGCCCTTCCTTCAGCAATTCTCAAATGTGATTTGGGAGCCTGTGGCGGCTCCCAAGACCCAGCAGGCTGTCTGTGAAGTCAAAACTAGTTTTATAATAACATTAAGATTTTATTTGCCTCCATCAGGATCATCTTCACATGAGTGTAGGGAGTATGAAAAGTTCTATAGTTTCGTTTCAGATTCCACACTGCGACTAACCTTTTAAGAAACTCCCACTAGTCAAGTTTTGGTGTAGTATCAAAGAAAAATATCCACTTATCTGGTGGTGCCTGGGTGGTTCAGTTGGTTGAGTGACTGCCTTCAGCTTAGATCATGATCCTGGAGACCCAGGATCGAGCCCCACATCGGGCTCCCTGCTTCTCTCTCTCTCACTCCCCCTGCTTGTGTTCCATCTCTAGCTGTGTTTCTCTGTCAAATAAATAAAATCTTTTTTTAAAAAAATCCACTTATCTGAAAAAAGCAATGAAAATGCTCCTCCCTTTCTCAACTACATAGAGGAGTGTAGGTTTTCTTCATTTATTCTTTAGCCAGAAGAATGTATTGCAACAGTTAAATACAGAAGCAGATAGGAGTCTGTGTTGTATTACTCTAGATAGTAAAGAGATAATAAAATATAAGTGATGCTTTCATTTTTGTTTATTTTTGTTTGAGAAAATATGGGGTTTTTTTTGTTTTTTTTTTTAAAAGATTTTGTTTATTTGACAGCGAGAAACACAGCGAGAGAGGGAACACAAGCAGGGGGAGTGAGAGAGGGAGAAGCAGGTTTCCCGCCGAGCAGGGAGCCAGATGTGGGACTCGATCCCGGGTCTCCAGGATCATGTCCTGAGCCGAAGGCAGTCGCTTAACCAACCGAGCCACCCAGGCGTCCCGAGAAAATATGGTTATTTTTTAATAAAAATATGCTCTTGAGGATAATGAACAAAGATGATTTTAAAATAAATTAATATTTTTAAATTTCCCAGTTTTAATTTCTAATATGGTAAATATTGATAGAATCAATCACTGTTCTTTAGGATCCTCAATAATTTTAAGAGTGTAAAGGACCAAAAAGTTTGGGGACCACTGTCTAGCCTTGCGCTTGGCTCCCTGCCACCCCACTGAGGACAGTTGGCTTCTAGTGTGTGCTCTAACACTTTATGGGATGGAGAGGTCACCACCTCCTGGACAGCTGGTTTTCTCTTTCGACAACTCTGACAGTTAGAGAGTTCTGGCAATGAGTCAAAAATCCGTGTTTTGGAGGCTTGCACAGACCGGCTTTAGGTTCACCCCGTAGCTTCACACGTCACAGTGTAGAACCCTCTTCCATGTCTGAAGAGTCACCAACTGCCCTTTGTGGTGGCCCCTGCGGGAATCAGCCCATCCTCTGGGTGACTAACTGGCATATGTATTTTTCTGAGTCAGCCAGGGATTTGTGGGAGGCACTGCCAAACCAGATAACTACAGCTGCTTTTCCAGGAACCAGAAGTTTATTTCCAGCTCCACACCAAAGTGGTTGCTGTTTTTCTCAGTAAATTGACATCTTTTCTATTATAAATCACAAATGTTCATTAAAGAAAACTTTTAGAAGTTTGAAAAAGAAAAGCCTTAAAAAATGAAAACTGGGTCACGGTTAGCCCTGACTATCTTGTGTTGGTATCTCTCTTTCAGGCTTGCCTTCGGTGACATTCTTTTTCAAGCAGTCCCTGCAAACAGTGTGCCAGAGATCTCTGGGATTGACAGACTGCTGCATGGCAGACAGGGCAGCTGCTGGTCATCAGGGGCCCCAAAGGACAGCTGAGGAGGGACACTCAGAGGGAGCTGAAGAAACCCCCTCCCCCTGCCCCTGAAGGAGGGTGATTCTTCTGATATCTGGATGCACTTTAGGCCACATCTCTTCAGGCTATGTGGTCAGGAAGGACAGAGTCTCTACAGCAGCCACTGGTAAATTCTTTTCTGCTTTTTTTTGCGGGGGGGGGTGGTAGGAAAATATGAAGTTCTTCTGGAAATTCTACTTCTGAGAATTTATCCTAAGAAAATGATGAGAGATTTAGGTGGCATTATGTGTCTACCATTATGCATAAAATTTGGAAACAGGTTAATGTTCTACAATAAAGGCTTAGTTTTAAAACTATCTGTAAGGGGGCAGGGAATGTATGGGAAATCTCTGAATCTTTCCCTCAATCTTGTTATGAACCTAAAACTGTTAAGAAGAAAAAAAACAAGTCTTAAAAAAAAATTCCTATCTGTATGATTGTATATTCTGTGTTGGTTAAAAATAAATGACTCTTGCAAAGTCTTCTTTTAATAACACAGGAAAAGTCTCAAGAATATTTAGTACCTAGTCTATGACTAGCATACACTTTTAAAATAAATATCTGTTGATTGAAAAAAATTTTTTAAAGATTTTATTTATTTATTTGACAGAGACACAGCTAGAGAGGGAACACAAGCAGGGGGAATGGGAGAAGGAGAAGCAGGCTTCCCACCAAGCAGGGAGTCCGACATGGGGCTTGATCCCAGAACCCTGGGATCATGACCTAAGCCGAAGACAGACGCTTAACGACTGAGCCACGCAGGCACCCCAAAATTGAAAAATTTAAAAAGCAGAATAAAACACTGTACATACAGTACAGTTTTGATTACATAAATATTTTTGTAACAAAGTGAAAAAAAAAGTTTTTATCTTAATGGTTGGCACCAATATATCTCATATAGAGGAAACTGTCTTTGTGAAAACACTTAGAGAGGCCCAGCAGGCACAAGATATCAGCAAATGCCCAGCTCAGAGAGGGAAAACTGCTTTATATGAAGCAAAGAGAGGAATTTGGTTTATTGTTTGTGAAAAGGGGGAGGAAGAAACAAGGTATTGCTCAGCATACTTGCAGTTGCAAAGTGACTCAACTGAGAAATTGAACTCTATATGGCATAAGAAAACCCCCCAGGTATCTAGTTAGACATGGTTGGATTCAGGGGCTCAAACTTTGTCATCTATATTTGAATTCTTTCTCCATCTCTTGATTTTGTTTTCCTTCATTGTGATTCATTCTCAAGCAGGCTCATGTGGTGGCACAAGTGGGCAACAGCATTGCTAGGCTGACCTTTCTTTCTACCTGCTCAGTGATCCCAAAGAGTAAGACTCCTTCACTCACCAAGAATTCCCATAAGCCCGTCCCTGAATGGCCGTCTGGCCAGGGAGATGGAATGTACCGATTATTTGGGCTTGGTCACTTGTTTGAATCACTGGAATAGGGTGGGGTCCCCCCTGCTCAAATCATTTAGAAGTTCTGAAAAGTAAGTTCCAGGTTCCTGGCATGAAGCTTCTAAAACTCTTGGAATTTCCTGAGTGATAAAAGTGTTTTTATTATTCATTAGTCCCTTGGATCACTTCTGAGTTTATGCTAGTGAAGGGACTCATGGTGGGACCCTGGATGGAGGATGGAGACTGGTTACCAGCAAGACCATCCTCTGATTAAGTTGGGCTTTGAGCCAGCCCAGCCTCCAGGGAAGGCAGAGTGGTTGAAGATTGAGTTCAGTCACATGGTTCTGATTTAACCAGTCATGCCTAAACAGTGAAACTCTAATACAACTCTGGACACCAAAACTCAGCAGAGGTTCCTCTTTGGTGAACACATTTTCTTGGGAAGATGAGGTGCTCTTATTCCATAGGGAGAGGGTACAGAAGCTGTGTGTTCAGGACCCTCCCAGACCTCACCCTGTGTGTCTCTTTATTTGGCTGGTCTGATTTGTTGCCCTTATAATGAAACTATAATTGTAAAATGAAACAAACAAAAAACTATAATTGTAAGAATAGTGCTAGCCTCAGTTCTGTGAGTCATTCTAATGAATTATAGAACCTCAGGGGTTTGTGAGAACCCTCTGGATTTGTAGCTGGTTGGTCAAAAGTATAGTTGGCCTGGGACCATACTTGCTATAGCCTTGGTGGGGACCATGTCCTTAAACCTGTGGGTGGTTTACCAATGAGTCTGGGTGCTTCGTGTTAGAATTGAGATGTGGTATCAGATGATGCCAGACAGTTGGGGTTGAAATGGAAGAGGTTTGCATCTGAATCCATACACTGTAAAACAGAGGAAGGGGTGTGGAGCCAATAGTCTGGAGGCCAAGTGGCTATGGTAACAGAACATATCTGGAAAAGAACTGACCTCTTGAGGAGGGCTTTGGATTTCTACAAGATATGGAATTGGAGACAAAAGGAGTCCAAGCCAATTTTATCTCAGTTCTTGGAGGCGGAGGGTCCCAACTTGAATCTGAGTTACATACATTCACCTTTATGATAAAGAACCTGTGTTCAAAGGTTTTCACTTTCATGAACTGATTACAACTAATTTTTCCAAGGGAACAAACTTCTTTCCTTCATTCAGAGCAGAGCTTGCTCTCTTTCACACATGTGTCCAGGGTCTTTCCAGAAACTCCCAGAGCCAAGTGCAGAAAAAGAGGCTGGATGTGTTGGCTGATATGGGATAGTGGGTTTGCCAGGTGAGTGCAAGAGAAAGTCAAGGGGACAAGACTAACTAGGATGTGACTGTTCTTTCTGTAGAAGCCAAAAATTCCAGAAGGTCCACCACTGTTTGTGTGTGTGTTGGGGGGGGAGGGTGGCACATATCAACTCAATGTTTTAGAAAGGAGTATAGACCCAGGACCAGTTGCCCTATAGAGTGGCCCCTCCACAAAAATATATAAAATAAACTACTGTGTTTTCCTCACTAATTAGCACTGAAAATAGTTGAGTTCTTATTTCCGTTGTCTTTTTTGTTTTAAAATCAAAGTTAATAATAAAATAAAATCAGTTTATTTTAAACTTGGTATTTATTACATTTATCATGTTTTATTTATATGCTTATTGATCTTGATATTTCTGCAGTATAAATATATGATAATAAAGACAAGTATTTATATTATATTAATTATATTTAATAGTTTATAATTTTATTAATAGTTTATTATTTGAACTGAATGTATTTATTCATTTATTTACCTCCTCAAGTTTTTATTTAAATTCCAGCTAGTAAACATACAGAGCAATGTTAGTTTCAGGAGTAGAATTCAGTGATTTAACATTTATACACACACTCAGTGCTAATCACAACAAGTGCCCTCCTTAATCCACACCACCCACCTAGCCTATCCTCCTCCCTCCCCCCCTCCCCTTCAGGATTCCTCAGTTTGTTCTCTATAGTTAAGAGTTGGTTTCCTAGGG
>PITA01010475.1:13273-71763 GCA_004023965.1 Spilogale gracilis
AAAAAAATTCCACATATGAGTGAAATTGTATGGTATTTGTCTTTCTCTGACTGAGTTATTTCGCTTAGCATAATAGCCTCCATCCACATCATTGCAAACGGCAAAATTTCACCCTTTTTGATGACTGAGTAATATTCCTTTATATATCTCTATATGACTATATATCTGTATATCACCTCTTCTTTAACACAGTTGATGGACTTTTGCACTGTTTCCATAATTTGGCTATTGTAAATAATGTTGCTATAAACATTGGGGTGCATGTATCCTTTTGAATTTGTAGCTTTGCGTGCTTTGGGTAAATACCTAGTAGTGCAGTTGGTAGATCCATAGGGTAGCTCTACTTTTAACTTTTTGAGGAACCTCCATACCATTTTCTAGAGTGACTGCACTGCTTTGTATTCCCACTAATAGTGTAAGAGGGTTCCATTTCTCTACATCCTTGCCAACATCTGTTGTTTCCTGTGTTGTTAATTTTACCCATTCCGACTTGTGTGAGGTGTATCTCATTGTAGCTTTGATTTGTTTTTCCCTCATGATCAATGATACTGGGCATCTTTTCATCTGTCTGTTGGCCATCTGTATGTCTTCTTTGGAAAAATATCTATTCATGTATTCTGCCCATTGTTTACTTGGATTATTCATTTTGGGGGTGTTCAGTTTTTTTTAAATGATTTTATTTATTTATTTGACAGAGAGAAACACAGCTAGAGAGGGAACACAAGCAGGTGGAGTGAGAGAGGGAGAAGCAGGCTTCTCGACTAGCAGGGATCCTGATGCAGGGCTTGATCCCAGGACGCGGGATCATGACCTCAGCTGAAGGCAGATGCTTAATGATTGAGCCACCCAGGTGCCTCTGGGGGTGTTCAGTTTTTATAAATTATTTATATATGTTGGATAGTAATCCTTTATCAGATATGTTATTGGCAAATATCTTCTCCCATTCCATAAGTTGTCTTTTAGTTTTGTTGATTGTTTCCTTCACTGTGCAGAAGTTTTTTATTTTGATGAGGTCCCAATACTTTATTTTGTTTTTGTTTCCCTTGTCTCAGGAGACACATCTAGTAAGAAGCTTCTGTGGCTGACGACAAACAGGTTACTGCCTGTGTTCTCCTTTAAGGTTTTTATGATTTCAGGTCCCACATTTTTAAATTTCTTCTTTTATTTCTTAACAGAAATTTTATTTATTTATTTATTTATTTATTTATTTTAGAAAGAGAGAGAGAAAGAGAATAGAGGTGGGGGGGGCAGAGAGAGAGGGAGCAAGAAACTTAAGCAGACTCCTGGCTGAATGTGGAGCTCAATGTGGACTCCATCCCACGACCCTGAGATTATGACTTGAGCCAAAACTAAGAGTTGGCCACCTAACTGACTGTGCCACCCAGGTGCCCCACATTTTTCAATTTCTTCAATTCATTTTGAATTTGTTTTTGTGTTTGGTGTAAAGAAGTGGTCCAGTTTCATGCTTCTGTATGTTGTTGTCCTGTTTTCCCAACATTCGTTGAAGAGATTGTCTTTTCTCCATTGGATATTCTTGCTTGCTTTGTCAAAGATTAGTTAACTTGGGGCAACTGTATGGTTCATTCAGTTAAGTGGCTGACTCTTGATTTTGGCTCAGGTCTTGATCTCAGAGTCTGGGTTTGAGCCCTGAGTCTGGCTCCATGCTCTGTGGAAAGTCTGCTTGAAACTCTCTCTCTCCTTCTTTTGCCCCTTCCCCCACCCCACTCATGCTCTTCTTTCTCTCTCTCTAAAATAAATAAATAAATAAATATTTAAAATCTTAAAAAAAGATTAGTTTGCCATATAGTTGTAGGTCCATTTCTGGGTTTTCTGTTCTGTTCTATTGATCTATATGTCTGTTTTTATGCCAGTATCACACTGTTTTGATCACTACATCTTTGTAATACACTTTGGAGTCTAGAATTGTGATGCCTCCAGCTTTGGTTTTCTTTTTCAGGATTGCTTTGGCTATTCAGGGGCTTTTGTGGTTCCATACAAATTTTAAGATTGTTTTTGTACTATCTCTGTCAAAAATGCTTGCAAAAAAAAAATGTTGGTGGTATTTTAATAGGGATTGCTTTAAATATGTAAATTGCTTTGGGTAATATAGACATTTTAACAGCATTTGTTCTTCCAATCTATGAACATGGACTGTTTTTCCATTTCTTTGTGTCTTCTTAAATTTCTTTCATGAGTTTTATAGTTTTCAAAGCATAGATCTTTTACCTCTTTGGTTAGGTTATTCTTAGGTATCCTGTGGTTTTTGGTGCAGTTGTAACTGGGATTGGTTCCTTGATTTCTCCTTCTGTTCTTCATTATTTGGTGTATAGAAATGCAGTAGAAATGTACATTGATTTTGCATCCTGCAACTTTACTGAATTCATGTTTCAGTTCTAGCAGTGTTTCGGTCAAGTCTTTTGGGTTTTCTATCATGTCATCTGCAAAAAAATGAAAGTTCAACTTCTTCCTTGCCAATTTGGATGCCTTTTCTTTCTTTTTTGTTGTCTGATTGCTGAAGCTAAGACTTCCAGAGCTATGTTCAATAACAGTGGTGAAAATGAACATCCCTGTCCTGTTCCTGACTTTAGAGGAAAAGCTTTCAGTTTATCCACATTGAGGATGAGATTAGCTGTAGGTTTTTCGTATATGTCTTTTATTTTTATTTATTTATTTTTTAAATTTTATTTATTTGACAGAGAGAGAGAGATCACAAGTAGGCAGAGAGGCAGGCAGAGAGAGAGGAGGAAGCAGGCTCCTTGCTGAGCAGAGAGCCCGATGTGGGCCTCAATACCAGGACCCTGAGATCATGACCTGAGCTGAAGGCAGAGACCTAACCCACTGAGCCACCCAGGCACCCTGTATATGTCTTTTATTATGTTGAGATATATTTCTTCTAACTCTATTTTGTTGAGGATTTTTGTCATGAATTGGTGTTGTACTTTGTTTGCAGCCCAGATATAAATCCCACTTGTTCATGGTGAATGATTTTTTTCAGGTGTTGTTAGATTCAATTTGCTAGTATTTTCTTGAGATTTTTTGCAACCATGTTCATCAGAGATATTGGCTTGTCATTCTCTCATTTTTATTTTATTTATTTTTGTAATTTATTTATGTATTTTATTTAAATTCAATTAGTCAAGATACAGTACATCGTTGGTTTTTGATGTAATGTTCAATGATTCATCAGTTCAGTATAACACTCAGTGCTCGTCACATCACGTGCCGTCCTTAATGCCCATCACCCAGTTACCCTATTCCCTCACCCACCTCCCTTTCTGCAACCCTGAGTTTGTTTCCAGTCAAGAGTCTCATATGGTTTGTCTCCCTCTCTGATTTCTTCTCATTCAGTTCCCCCGACCCACTCTCCCCGCTGCCAACCCCAATTGTCCTCTTATGTCCTCCAGATATGAGTGAAAGCAATCTACACATTCAGTCCCTATCAAAATGCCATCAACATTTTTCAAAGAGCTGGAACAAATAATCCTAAAATTTGTATGGAACCAGAAAAGAGCCTGAATCACCAGGGGAATGTGAAAAAGAAAACCAAAGCTGAGGGCATCACAACGCCTGAATTCAAGCTATATTACAAAGCTGTGATCATCTCTTGTTTTAAAAAGATTTTATTTATTTATTTGAGAGAGAGATAGACAGCAGGAGCAGGGGTGAGGTGGGCACAGAAAGAGGGAGAGGCAGACTCCCTGCTGATCAGGGAGCCCAATGCTGGACTGGATCCCAGGACCCTGAGATCATGACCTAAGCAGAAGGCAGACTGTTAACCAAGTGAGCCACCCAGGTGCCATGTCATTCTCCTTTTTAGTGGAATCTTCTTCTCCTTCGATATCAGGGTAATGTTGGCCTCAAAGAAGTAATTTGGAAGTTTTCCTTTCATTTTTATTATTCAGAATAGTTTGGGAAGAATAGGAGGGGAGGTAGGTGGGGGGATGGGCTAAATGTGGGATGGGCATCAAGGAGGGCACTTGTGAAGAGCCCTGGGCGTTGTAAGTGATGAATCACTCAACTCTACTCCTGAAATCAATACTACAATGTACATTAACTAACTTGAAGTTAAATAGAATCTTGGAAGAAAAAAAAAAGAATAGGTATTAACTCTTCTTTAAATGTTTGGTAAAATTCCCCTGGGAAGCCATCTGACGCTGGACTTTTATTTGTTTGGAGATTTTTGATTACTGATTCCATTTCTTTGCCGATTATTGGTCTGTTCAAGTTTTCTATTTCTTCCTGTTTTGGTTTTGGTAGTTTATATGTTTCTAGGATTTTATTTATTTCTTCCAGTTTGTCCAGATCGTTGACATAATTTTTCATAATATTCTCATAATTGTTTGTATTTCTGTGGTGTTGGTTGCTATTTCTCCTCTCACATTTGTGATTCTATTCATTCATTCATTTATTTTTAAATATTTTATTTATTTATTTCACAGAGAGAAGCACAGGTAGAGAGGAAACACAAGCAGGGGAAGTGAGAGAGGGAGAAGCAGACTTCCCACCTAGCTGGGAGCCCAGTGCGGGACTTAGATCCAAGACTGTGAGCCAAAGGCAGATGCTAAACAACTGAGCCACCCAGGCACCCCTGATTTTATTTATTTGGGTCCTTTCTCTTTTCTTTCTGATAAGTCTGGCTAGAGATTTATCAATTTTATTGATTTTTTTCAAAGAACCTACTCCTGGATTCATTGATCTGCTCTATTGTTTTTTAGTTTTTGTATCATTTATTTCCACTCTCATCTTCATTTTTTCCCTTTTCTGCAGGTTGTAGGCTTCATTTTTTTGTTCTTTCTCTAGTTCCTCTAGGTGTGAGATTCAGTTGTTTATTTGATATTTTCTTTCTTTCTTGAGGTAGACCTGTATTGCTATTTACTTCCCTCTTATGACTGCTTTTGCTTCATCCCAAAGGTTTTAGACCTGTGTGTTTTTATTTTCATTTGTTTCCATGTATTTTTAAATTTCTTATTTGATTTTCTGGTTGATCCACTCTTTAGTAAGATGTTCTTTAACTTCCATGTATTTGTGGTCCTTCCAATTTTTTTTCCCCATGGTTGATTTCAAGTTTCATAGTTTTGTGGTCAGAAAGTACGCATGGTATGATCTCAGTCTTTTTGTACTGGTTGAGACTTCATTAGTTACTTAGTATGTGACCTATTCTGAAGAATGTGCATGTGCACTTGAAACAAATGTGCATCTGCCGCTTTAGGATGCAGTTTTCTGAATATATTTGTTAAGTCCATTTGACCCACTGTGTTATTTAAAGCCATTGTTTTCTTGTTGATTTTCTGCTTAGATGATCTGTCCATTGATGTAAGTGGGGTATAAAGTCTCCTAGTATTATTATATTATTATCAATGAGTTCTTTTACATTTGTTATTAATTGCTTATTATATTTGGGTGCTCCCATATTGGGGGCATAAATATACAACCGTTAGATTTTCTTGTTGCATAGATCCCTTTATTATTGATATTTCTGCAATATAAATATAAAGACATAATAATAAACATATTCATATTAATTATACTTAATAATTTTAGATTTAATTAATAATTTATTATTTGAAATAAACTTATTTAAAATGTATAGTTTTGTAGGTATTGGCATAAATATATATATTGTATATATATATGTACATATATATATACACACACATACACATACATAATGGCTATATATAGCCATTGTCACAATCAGGATCATAAACATATCCATCACCCCCTAAGTTTTTCATATTTTCCATCCTTTTTGTAATCTCTCCTTCCCATTCTTTTTCCCATTCCAGATAACCCATCTTTCTGTCAGTATAGATTAGTTCTCACTTTCTAGAATTTTCTATCAATGGAATCATACTGTATATTCTTTTCTGTCTGATTTCTTTCAGCATAATTATGCTGAGAATCATTAGTGGTTCATTCATTTTTATTGTTGGGTAGTATTCCATTGGCTGGATACACCTCAACTTGTATATCCATTCACTTGTTGATGAACAATTTGATAGGTTTTGACATGTGTCTATGCCTGTGGAGTCATTGCCCCAAGATACTCTTCACTTCCCAAAATTTGCCTCCCATTTCTGACTATTGCAAGTGAAACTGCTATGAATATTCATGTTTCAGATTTTCTATGGATAGATGCTTTCATATGCTTTCTTTCTGGTAAGTATCTAAGGTTGGAATGATTAGCTTATATGGTAGGTAGGTATATATTTAACTTTTTAAAAACGATTATTTATGTGAGAAAGAGAGAAAGAGCACTAGCAAGCATGAGTGGGGGAGGGGCAGAGGGAGAGGCAGACTCCCCATTGAGCAGGGAGCCTGATGTGGAATTTGATTCCAGTACCGTGGGATCATGACCTGAGCCAAAGGCAGATGCTTAACTTACTGAGCCCACTCAAGAACCTCCTGTATATTTAACTTTTTAAAGACACCTACTGTTTTATAAGAAACGGGTTTTCAATTTAGTGTACATCTTACATTACCATTTGTTAGTGTGTAAGGGTCCCATCGCCTCGAAACTCTTGTCAACACTTGGTTTATTCAGTCTTTTTAGTATTTGAGATTCTAAAAAGTAGTGTATTTCATCATGGTTTTAACTTATATTCCTATATGGCTAATGATATTGAATATATATTCATGTATTGTGAATGTTTTAGTGTGTTTCATTCTTGCCTTTTTCCTGTTATATATATACATATATATAACAGGAATATATATTTATATAACAGGATTTGCTATATGAGAAAATTCTCGCTCATTACTTAAATTTCCTATCAGTGGCCAGTGATATCTATTATACTTAGTGTAATGACTGGTTTTTCTAATGGAAAAATAACCTCAAACTTGGTGTTAGAGTAGGACTGACAGTGAGTCACAGCCTTTAGAGAACTCTAAATTGTGTCATTTTATGAATAAAAGGTAAAAAGTTCTCAAGCATCTGAGAATTTAAGTGTTGCCGGATTGATGTTTGCTTGCTATTTCCTTATTTTTTGGCAGTTCTGTAAATCAGTGTGATGTGGTGATAACCTTTACAATGAGTTTGGGAATGGCTATGCCTCAAATCAGAGTGATTTTGGTAAAAGCTGAAACATTTATTTCAGTGTAAGATGGTGGTCTTTGAGAACACACAGCACATCAGCTAATGCAATCTCACCATATTCTCAGCTATTCTAAATATTGATCTTTAAGTGGAATACTCTCTTTGGACTAGACAGCGTCCAAAGGGTGCACTGCCGACATAAATTCCTAATGTGTAAAAGCTGGCCTGATCTTCACTCTCCTAATGAGGACTCTGAGGTCCTGGGAAGTAAACAGATATGTCCAAGGGCACTCGGTGAGTAATAGAGGTGAGCAGTTCTGGAAAGGTGGGCAATGTTCACTGCTGCGCTATCCTGCCTCTTCTCTGGGTGAGAAGAATTATAAGTACATCATGAGGCCGTCAAAGGTGAATGCTGAAAGGAGAATTAGAAACCGCCTAATGGATTCCCTGTGTTGCACAATGAGAAAACTGAGACCAGTGGCAGGGGAGTAGCTTGTCCCAGGCCATGCGTGGCAAGTGTGTCATAGGACTGAGATTGAAATATGGGTCTCCTGATGCAGAACTGAGACTATGAGCTGGGTTTTCAACATGGCTGAGCAGGTCCGCTGCTTGTCCAGTGAACAAGAGGCCAGCATCTAGGACCATGCACAAATATCCATGGGATTTAGGGAGTTTCTCCATGGAGATGACAGGCATTTGAGTTGTTTTTGTAGCCCCAGTGATGGGTGCCTGGCATCATCCAAATGCCCTCTACCAGTGACTCTTTCATGGCAACATAGCTGAGGCTGAAGCTACAGGGACAAAAGACTAAGGATGCTCTCGAAGTCAGGAGACAGTTTCTTTCCCTGCATCATTCATTCGGCTGTCCATCCCTCCATCCCTCCATCCCTCCTCACAGCCACTCAGCAAAACTTGCTCTGGAAATGATTCCAGACATCAAGGAGCTCCCTGATTGTTAGCACAGACAGACATGTAAAGAGCTCATTCAGATATAAAGTGTAATAAAGAGATAATGAGAACCTAATCCATCTAGGGTGGAGGAAGGCTAACAGGGCAGAAAAGGCTCTTTCCAGAGGTGGACTCATGTGTCGAATCTAGACAGATGAGCAAGAAATATTGAGGGGAAGAACAAAAAGGAGGAAATCCATGCAAGCATGAGGTAACACCTTGAGGAAATACATCTCTAAAATTCTATTAATAATATGACTATTTATTTAAAAAACATTATATGTACTTACATGTGTATAGCTATAAAGGGATTATATATTACAACGTACAGTGGTTACTTATGGTGGGTTTAGAGGTGATCTTTTAGGATTTCATTTTTTATTTTCCTCCATTTTTATTACCTTTTGTTTAAAGTAGTGAATGGGTATAAAAATTTTAAGCCTTTTTCATAGAAGCTGTTTTTCCTTTGTGAAGTCTCCAAGACAGTAATGATGGTTTTTGTCAAGAAAGACTTTCTGCCAGCTTTGGGAAATTTTATTTTACGTAAGGCTTTCAGGAAAGACTTTCTATTAGATTTCTATATATAAACACATATCTTCTACAATTTGAAGAGGCAGAAAAATTCAGGAGCAAGGTTACCGAAACACAGCTATTCCTTAAGACATCCATTTAACAAATATGTATCACATATCTCTTTGAAGGTTCACACAGATGATTCAGGCAAGGGGATCCCTTCAAAGACAGACCATATAGACAAAGAGGAAAGTAAGACAAGGCAGAGAAGGCCAAGGGCAGGGAGAGAGGTGAGCCGCAGCCCTGCAGGGGAGGTGGAGTCGGAGAGGGAGGGGTAAAGGCCTTTCGTGGATCCCCACAACCACTCTTATCAGCATTATTCAAAAAGACAACAAACACCTACAAGGTGCACAGTGTGAACCGCATCCCATTAGCAGGTCATGAAGTCAGTTTCTAGAAAATTTGGGACCTTTTCCCTCCATGTTTTTGTTGGTTTATTTATTTATTATTCATTGAGGTATAATTGATATATAACATTATATTGTTTCAGGTGTACAACATAACGATTCAATATTTGTGTATATTGTGCAATGATCACCACAATAAGTCAACACCCATCCCCAAAAAGTTACAAAAATTTCTTTTATCACGTGATGAGGACTTTCAATATTTACTCTCTTAGCGATTGTCAAACATATAATATAGTATTATTAACTACATAGTCCTTACACTGCCTATTACATCCCTCTGACTTCTTCATTTTATAACTGGAAGTTTCTACCTTTTGATCCCCTTCATCCATTTTTGCCACCTTATTCCACCTGTATTTGGTTTTTTTTTTTTTAGTAAACTTCTTCTTCTGAATAATTTCAGATTTACAGATAAGCTGCAAAATACTTCAGAAAGTTCCTGAATATTTTTAAAAAATATTTTATTTATTTATTTGACACAGAGAGAGATCACAAGTAGGCAGAGAGGCAGGCAGAGAGAGAGGAGGAAGCAGGCTCCCTGCTGAGCTGAGAGCCCAACGTGGGCCTCCATCCCAGGACCCTGAGATCATGACCTGAGCCGAAGGCAGAGGCTTTAACCCGCTGAGCCACCCAGGCACCCCCAGAAAGTTCCTGAATATTATTCATTCAAGCTTCCCATACTGTTCACATCATACATAGCCATTGTACATGAGCCAAAACTAAGAGATTAACACTGGTAAAATATTATTTAAGCTATAGCTTTTATTTAGATTTTACCTGTTTTTCTACTCATGAGCTTTTTCTGCTCTAGGATCAAATCCAGGATACTATATTGCATTTAGGAGACTAGTAAAAAGTAAAATTATATAGAATATAATGGGAAATATCAGGGTATATTGCACAGGCTAATGATATGTACTGTTGCATGAAACTTGTTTCTATTAATGTGTTAGTTGTATCCCTTATTGAAGGTAGCAGTTAAAAAAACAGGAGAGACATACTCTTAGAAGATACCTTAGATTTATGCATCCTTGCCATTATAGAAATTAATATTCTAGTGAAAAACCAATTTGCATGCAGCAATGTGAACTCTAGTGCAAAATCAGAAGATGCAAAATAACACAAGACTAAGATCTAAGATCTAAGAGTCAGAGGACAGAGCAAGGTAGAGATCCTTTTGTTCTCTCCATACTGATGTACTGAACAACCTCATCCTTTGGAATAGAACAGAACTGGCCCCGACATGTTGCTGAGTTGGATGGAATTCTTGGGTCAAGCAGCTGAATGGAATGCATGACAGGATAATAAGCAGGACACACAGGACCTGAGCCTAGGACTGTCCCCCACAGACCCCTCTCTTAGGCCCAGCTGTGCCCCTGGTGAATGAATTAATGGTCATGAAAACAGTTGGTAAAATGCAGTTGGCATACGCACTTGGACTGAGTCACTTTCCCTCCGGACCTTGGTTTCCTCATCTATAGAATGGGGACATGACTCATGCCCTGGCTCCTCACAGAGCTGTTGAGAGAATTAAGTGGGAAGAAGAGAAGTGTTTTTCCAATTGTTAAGGTCTATCTAAAGCCATAAAAAAGTTATGATTGCAGATATGAATTTTCATTGACATTTTTCTTTGAATAAATAAACATATTGAGAACAACGATTATATTATTTATCTTCATAATTCTATTGCCTAACACTATGCCTGGCCCACAGTAGGCCCTCATGGCAGACTCAAATGTATGAAGAGATAAGAGCCTGGGCATACCTTCCCCTCCCTGGACTTGGAGATATTCATGCAGTTCCTGCCCCATGGCTTGCTTCTCCACCCAAGTCAAGCAGGGTTGGGTCTGAGCATGAACATTTCTACCCTGCCTACTGGAGAGCCTGCTCCGTGGCCACTGGGACTCATTCTGGGTTCAAACCACTCAGTTCACTTTTTATCTTAATTTCTGGTTTAAAAATGTATATTAGGTTATCCTTAAAAATGGCTTGGAATACACACACTACATATGTAATATATGTTATATGTTATATATATATTCTAAAAATACTGAAAATTACAACTAAGAAAAGAAAAGCTTACCCATAATACCTGGCTTTTAAAAATTATGTAAAGTAAAGCATATGAAAGTCCCCCTACCTTCACCCTTCCAATCCCTGAGAGTAAACACTATCAACAATTTTTCCTATTCTTATACTGACATATCTGCTACCTCCATTTTTAAAAACAAAAAATGAGATTATGTTATATAAACTACAGTAGTTGCAAGTCAGTTTTTTGTTTTTGTTTTTGTTGTTGTTTTTGGTCGTTGTTTTGTACTTCAACAACATATGAAGGCCATTTTTTCAGTCGAATGCATAGAGAGATCCATTTAATTCCTTTTAATGCCTGCATAATAGTCTGCTGTGTGAATGTATCATTTGCTTATTTAGTCAAATATCGATGGATATTTAGGTCATTTCCAGATTGATGTAGCCACAACGTACAGTGCACATTTTTTTTAAGTTTTTTTTTAATTTGGCAGCGAGAGAGGGAACACAAGCAGAGGAAGTGGGAGAGGGAGAAGCAGGCTTCCTGCTGAGCAGGGAGCCCAATGTGGGGCTTGATCCCAGGACCCTGAGATCATGACCTGAGCAGAAGGCAGACACTTAACAACTGAACCACCCAGGCGCCCCTATAGTGCACATTCTTGAACTTCATGTATTTGTGCTATTTTTTTCTTGGTAGGATTCTTAAAAGTAGTATTGCTGGCTCCCAGTGGATACATGCTTTTAATATTATTAGATGCTGCTAAAGTACCTTATACTTCCACCAGTAGTGTATGAGAGTGTTCATTGCCACATATGATAGGCATAATCCATCATTTTAGTATTTGTTGGATGAATATTTATAAGTCCATCAAACTGAATGCAGCAGAAATAATGAATTGGCTCATTCAACATCCAGTCCAGCTGCCTTCTAGTATGTGTCCCCATACTGGAGGTGGGAAAAACAAATCCATTTTTCCAACTTGTTTCCAGCTAGTGTCCACAAATTGATGTACCCTTGCAGGACCTGAGTTTGGAACTAAGTTAAGCGGGGAGAGGAGCAGGACACCCATTTACGCTGGTGTGAACTTCCGTGGAGATGACAGGGTTCTGGAGCCAGCAGCCTTAAGAGGGGCTTTCCTAGTGTGCTGGGGCCACAACTCCCCTGCTGTTCCCACCACTAGGATGTGGGGAGTCACTCCTAAAAGTCCAGCCTGGAGTCTTTACTTTGAGCACTCCCAGTGATTCCTCAAGCATCTTCACACCCTGAGGTAAGTATTTTTATGCTTATTGTATCTAGAATGGATACTATGAGCTTGTTTCTTTTACATCCGATTGTTGGACATTGTCAAATTATTAACCTCAGTGAGGCCCAGCTTACTTACTTGTAAAAAGGAGATAACACAACCTAGCTCTGGGGGTGTTGTAAGGGTTAAATGGAGTGATGCCTTTAAAGTGACTGACTCACTCTGAGTCCAATAAGGCTTGTAGGTAATGGGTCCTTTTCTCTTCCTTCCTTTTAAGCTCATTCATCCTAGAAGACCCTTTTCAAATGTAATCTCCTAATACCCCTGAGGAGGGAGGCAGAATTATTGCTGTCTTCTCTGGACTCCCACTATATTTAATAATTCATTCCTTTTACAGATCATAAAATGTTGTTCTGTGATTTGCTCATAAATGTATTTGTCTTCCCAACTAGCTCTGGAGCTCTTTGAGAGCAAGAGTGTTTGTGACCCATCTCTATTTCTAGGCCCTGACACAGGGAATAGGATGAGAAAAATATGTTGGTTGAATGAATTAGCCCTCATTCTGCCTCACTGAACTCCTCAGTTTCCCACCCTTTGTGGTAACAGTCAACTCCTCATGTCTCCATTGTTATCTTAGACCAGAATCACTTGACCACATGAAAGAGGAAGCCTTTTAAGTCAGCTCAAGCAAAGGTGGGCATATCTGTTGAGCTTTAGGTAAAGGAAACAGAAATGAACTCTAGCTATCCTAAGTAGAAGAAGATTTAAAGAGACATGAGGTACTTATAAGGTTGCTGCAAATTTAGGAGAATTGAGTTGTAGGCTGGAATCACTACCAGAACAACACTGCCAAACGGACTTGCCGGTGGAGCTGCCTCCTCTCACACAATCAGGGACATCAGAAACCCACCAAATGATCAGCCAATGTTCAAGAATTCACACCATAGTTGCAACTGAGGGATCAGGCTGCTGCCTCTGTCATGTGTCATGTTGTTATGACAGTGACCTCTAGTCACCCACAAAGTTAGTGGCTGGCCACTGAAATACAGCTGCAGAAAAATCCAGTCTTCACAACTGTTCTTCCCAGCAGCAACAACCAGGGCAACAGGAAAATGATGTCTGCCTCAGTCCTGCCTTCTCACGCTCTCATGAGTGCCACTAACTGATGGAGGCTTTTCTCCCACCTCTCCTGTCTTTGTTTTTTATTGCTCAGTAACAAATGGCCACAGACTTACTGACAAAAATACATACATAATGGGGTCCTTGGGTGGCTCAGTCCTTAAGCCTCTGCCTTCGACTCAGGTAGTGGTCCTGGGATCTAGTCCCATATCTGGCTCCCTGCTCAACTGGGAGCCTGCTTCCCCCCTCTCCAGCTCCCTTGTGCTTGTGTTCCCTCTCTTGCTATCCTTTTGTCATAAATAAAATCTTAAAAAACATATATATATATATATATATAATAAACACATACTTATTATCTCAGTTTCTGTGGGTCAGGAGTCTGAAAATGACTTAGATAGGTCCTTTGCTCAGGGCCTTGCATTGTGTTGGTGGGCTCCCTTATTATCAGAAGCTTCCGAGTCCCCTCAAGTTATTGGCAGAATTCCTTTCCTTTTACTGTAGAACTCATGTGGTATGCTTTTTAAAGGCTAGAAGGAGAGTGAGAGTGAGAGTGAGTCTTCTTGGGGTGATTTTTGTATTTTTTTAATATTTTTAGGTGATTACTACACCCAACATGGGCTCAAACTCAAAACTCCAAGGTCAAGAATCGCATGTTCTACTGATGGACCCAGCCAGGCACCTCTGCTTGGAGTCTTATATACACAGAGAGCACCAAAGAACAGTGACAGTCCATAGTAATGACCTCATCTACTGCTTAGATCTTAGTTTCTAAATGCAATTTTTCAATGAAAGGAATCAGAACTCTTTTTTTTTTTTTTTAAGATTTTATTTATTTGACAGAGAGAAACACAGCCAGAGAGGGAACACAAGCAGGGGGAGTGAGAGAGGGAGAAGCAGGCTTCCTGCCAAGCAGGGAGCCCGATGTGGGACTCGATCCCGGGTGTCCGGGGTCATGACCTGAGCCGAAGGCAGTCGCTTAACCAACTGAGCCACCCTGGCGCCCCAGGAATCAGAACTCTTTAGAGAAAAGCCTGATTTGAGGATTTTGGGTCAAAGACAGTACAAAAAGAACCTAGAACATCTTGGAACAAAAAGCAAAGAAGTACTCAGAGAATGATGGGGACATGTCAAAAGGACATAGAATGGTACTATTTTGGAGAACAGTCTAGCAATTCTTCATTTATTTATATTTAAGTAATCTCTACACCCAACTTCAGGCTTAAACTCATGACCCCAAGAACAAGTGTTGAATGTTCTTCTGACTGAGCCAGCCAAGCACCCAACAATTTAACAATTCTTACAAAGTTAAATATACGCTTACCCTGCAACCCATCCATTTCACACCCACGAGAAATGAAAACCTATATCCACACAAAGAGTTGTATATGAATGATCCTAGTAGCTTTATTTATAATCACCTGAAACTTGAAATGTCCATTAACAGTTGAATGGATAAATAAATCATAGTACAGCCATGCTCAACAATAAAAAGAAAGTAGTGCCTGACTCATGAAACAGTATGGATGATATCAAAAACATTATGCTGAGTTAAAAATCACCACAAAAAAGTATATACTGTATGATTCTATTTATATGAAGTTCTAGAACAGGCAAAAATTAATTTATAGTGATAGTAAGCAAAATATTGATTGCCATGAGCATAGGGATTGACTGAAAAGGGGCACAAGAAAACTTCCTGGATCAGAAGGGATATACATCTATCATAATTCATCAAGGTGAACACTTAAAATGAATGTATTTTTATTATGTTAGTTATACCTCAATAAGGTTGATTTTAAAAATTGAGCAAAATGGGGGAGTGCCTGGGTGACTCAGTCAATTAAGTATCTGACTCTTGATTTCAGCTTAGGTCATGATCTTGGGGTTGTGAGGCTGAGTCCTATGGTCCTACATCAGGCTCTGCTCTCAGCGGGAGTCTGCTTGGGAGTCTCTTGCTCTCCATCTACCCCTCTCTCCACTTGTGTGCTCCCTCTTTCAAAATAAATAAATAAAATCCTTTTTAAAAAAATATTTTATTTATTTATTTGACAGAGAGAGAGCGAGCACAAGCAGGGGGAGCTGTAGGCAGAGGGACAGGGAGAGGCAGGCTCCCCACCAAGCAGGGAGCCCAATGTGGGGCTCGATCCCAGGACCCTAGGATCATGACCTAAGCCGAAGGCAGAAACTTAACTGACTGAGTCATCCAGGTACCCCAAAATAAATAAAATATTTTTTAAAAATTAAGCAAAATGGGGCACCTGGCTGACTAAGTGGGAAGAATGTGCGACTTTTGATCTTGGGTTGGTGAGTTCAAGCCCCACAGTGTGTGTAGATTACTAAAAAAACAAATAAATAAATAAACTTTAAAAAAGTAAGCAAAAGATCTGAACTGGTACATCACAAAAGAGGGTATCCAAATGACCAACAAACTTAACACGTTTTCAACCTCCTTAGTAATCAAAAGAATGCAAATTAGAATAACACTGCAACATCACTACACACTCATTAATTTGAATGATTGAAATAACAAAGATCCAATAGCATCAAGTATTGGTGGGTTAGTGGCATAACTGGAACACTCATGCACTGCTTGTGGGAATGTAAATTGATTCAATTATTTTGGAAAATAGGTTTGGCATTATCTCCCAAAGTTGATTTGATAATGTGAACCTATAAATGAAACCTGCTTAGCTTGTCAGTAGACATCTCTAGGACCTGCCACATTTCCTTAGCCCACCTCTGATTCCAGCCACAATTGTGGTGGACAATTCCAACTCTCCTTCTGCTGCTTTCATGTCACCTCAAGTGTACACCTCACGCGTACACTTTCCTTATTCTGCCTCAGCATCTTCTCCAATATCTGTAGTTGCTTGCTAGACTGGCAAGCAAACCACAGAGTCTGGGGTCAGCATCCCTGGGGACAACCCTCACCCAAATGACAGATGGAAGCCATCATAGGAAAGGTCTCATCTTTCAGGTGGTTTATTCTGGGAGGCATTCTGAATGCTTCTCTGAATTCTGGCAGAAGTGAGACCCTCAATAACATACTCTACACTGACTTTCCCTTATTTCATTCCTGTTTCCCAGGGTCACCTCCCAAATAAACTCCCTGCACCCAAGTATTTATCTTGGGCTCTGGTTTTTGGGAAACCTAAATTGGGTGGACAGTACCAGGAGTGACCCCAAAGTGAGCACTCTCAGGATAGAATTATGGAATGGAATTACTCACTGATCAGAGGGCAACAAGGACTCAACAGCTGGTGATAGCCCCTGATGTTCTGTGCTGTCACAACTGAGATCTTCCCGTGTGGTGGATTGGAAGAACAAATGGAAGAAGTATATTAGATTACGTAGTAGCTCTAGCACAGGGCTTCTCAACATTAAAGAAAAAAAGCCCCCCAAAACAAAAAAGTCGTCTTAAGGGAAGAAATTAAGTGAAAAGAATTCTAGGTGGGAGAGTGTGCAAAAGGGGTAAAGGTGGTCAAAAGATACAAACTTTCGTTACAAGATAAAGTCCTGAGGATGTAATGTATAGGGTGGTGACCACAGTTAACAATACTGTTGTATATTTGAAAGTTTCTAAGAGAATAGATCTCAAAAGTTACCATTACAAGAAGAAAATTTGTAAGTATATGTGGTAATGGATGTTAACTAAACTTACCCAGGAGCAATTACTTCACAATATATACATGTATCAAATCATTACATTGTATACCTAAAGCTAATATAATGTTATATGTCAACTATATCTCAATAAAAATAAAGTGTCCTTAGCCAGAGAAATTAAACACTAAGGAATAAAAGTTGGTCAAATAGGGTTGATCTTTGGAGGCATAAACCATTGTAAGAGCTAAGATGTTTTTTCCTATCTTTGAACAAATTTTCACATTGAATTATTAGATTGTACACCTGAAATTAATATTATACTGTATGTTAACTAACTGGAAATTTAAATAAAAACTTAAAAAAAACTGCAAATTTTTACTTCTTTGGGGGAGATATTGGCCCTGATTGAGAATGAATGCTCCAGTTCTTAAATGGTATGGGGTAATGTAATTATAATTTAAAGGAGTTGGTTGGATTTTAGTTACTATCTTAAAAGTCTTAAAGAAAGGGGCACCTGGATTGCTCAGTTGGGAGAGCACGTGACTCTTAATCTTGGGGTTGTGAGTTCAAGCCCCATGCTGGGCATAGAGTTTACTTAAAAAAAAAAGTTTATTTAAAAATAAAACCTTGAGGTGCCTGGATGGCTCAGTTGGTTTAGTGTCTGACTCTTGATTTTGGTTCAGGTCATGATCTCAGGGTTATGAGATCAAGTCCCACACTGGGCTCTGTGCTGGGTGTGAATCCAGTTTAAGATTCTCTCTCCCTTTTTCTCTGTCCCTCACCCACTTAAATAAATAAATAAGTAAATAAACACATACATACATACATACATACATAAAACACAGGTTAAAAAAGAAAAGCCTTGAAGAAGAAAGTTCAGGGTCATGTCATCAATCCATCAATTTAGGACATGGTGTGAACTCCAGAAGACCTCCATGGAAGATTTTTATTTATTTTTATTCATTTTTAAAATTTTATTTATTCACTTGAGAGAGAGAGAGAGAGAGAGAGAGAGAGAGAGAGAGAATAAGCAGGGGGAGCCAGAGAGGGAGAAGCAGACTCTCCACTGAACAGGGAGCCTGATGAGGGGCTTGATCACAGGACCCCAAGATCATAAACTGAACTGAAGGCAGATGCTTAACGGACTGAGCCACCCAGGCGCCTCCATGGAAGATTTTTTTTTTTTAAAGCTTTTATTTATTTTACAGAGAGAAACACAGCCAGAGAGGGAACACAAGCAGGGGGAGTGAGAGAGGGAGAAGCAGGCTTCTTGCCGAGCAGGGAGCCGGATCCCAGGTCTCCGGGATCATGACCTGAGCCGAAGGCAGTCGCTTAACCAACTGAGCCACCCAGGCGCCCCCCCATGGAAGAGATTTTTAAAGAACCCTCTTCTGTACCTGGAGACCTGACTCCTGAAAATTGGGCTCAGAATGTAATAGTTAAGGTGGCAGTGATCCCTTGAATGTCCTCTTATGCTAATGTTAGGGTTTCCATAGTTAAGGAGTGGGACCCTGAGGCCTGGGGAGGAGACATTTGGGTAGATGCAACTAAGAACCTGTCCCTCTAACAAGTAATGCCCTCCAATTGTTAGCCTATAGCAGTTACCCTTGATTTTTTTTAAAAAAGATTTTATTTATTTATTTGAGAGAGCGAGTGCAAGCTAGTGGTAGAGCGGGGTGCAGATGGAGAGGGAGAAGCAGACTCCATGCTGAGCATGGAGTCTGGCTTGGGGCTTGATCCTGGAACCCCAAGATCACCACCTGAGCTGAAGTCAGATGCTTAACTGACTGAGCCACCCAGGCACCCCCAGTTACTCTTGATTTGACACTATATGTTTCTTACTGCTGCTGTAACAAACAAATGAGGTGGTTTAATACAACAGACACAAATTATTTTACAGTTCTGTAGCTCAGAAGGCTGAAATGGGTTTCACTGGACTAAAATCAGCCTGTCAGCAGGGCTCTGTTCCTTTCTGGAGGCTCTGAGGAAGTATCTGTGTTCTTGCCTTTTCCCGCTTTTGGAGTTCTATTCTTTAGCTGGTACCTCTCTTCCTCTGTATCCAAAGGGTGAGTAGAGTGCTTCTCACATCGAATCACATCTCACATCTGACCTCTTCTGTAGTTGAATCTACCTCTTCCTCAGTCTTCTGCCTCCCTTTTCCACATTCCTCCCTCTCCCCTTTCACTTCTAAGGATCTTTGTGATAACATTGAATTTCCCCCTGGGGGATCCAGAATAACCTCCTCATTTCAAGATCCTTAATCACAAAAATCCCTTTTGTCGTGGAAGGTAATATATTTCCAAGTTCTTGGGATTAGAGTACGAGCATCCTTAGGGAGCTTATTTTGCCCAGCAGAGACCAAGCGAAAACAGTTTAGATTAGAATTAATTTACTAGATTATGACCTTGGGTTAAATTAACCCCTCTGTACTGCAGTTTCCTTGTCAATAAAATGGGGGGGGGGATACCAGTAGTCTATCTTAGTCTATCTGGAAGTTTAAAAGAGGCAGTGCTTAGAACACTGTCTGGTATATAGTAAACACTATGTAAGCATTTATTAAATATGTTTTTGTAACCTATTTATTCTTACTATCTATTAGGCACGGTTCTAGGTACTGGGAATAAGGATACTATGGATAGGAATGTGACTTGCTCTCAAGGAGCTCAGGAAGTTAGATACACAAATGCAATTACTAGACTGTTCTACCTGCCACAAAAGGCATGAAAGTATTGTAGGATTGCAGCATTGTGAAGGTTCAACTTAAGAAATATTAGTTGAATGAATAAATGAACATGACATCTGAGCTGGGCTTTGTGTTGAGTGGGTAGGTGTTGGTCAGTGAGATAAAGATATAAGGGCTCAGAGACATGAAGAAATGTGCTTTCAAAGAACATTATGTAGCATTTCAGTGTGGCTGGAAGAAAAGCTATTCTGCATGAGAGGAAGCTAGAAAGGCTGGTGTAAGTACTAAGGTTGTACAGTGCCAAGTTAACGAGTTTGGACTTCATCCTGAAAGCAACAAAAGCCTTTCAGTGTGTTTAAACAGGGGAAAGCATCATCAGATTTGTGGTTTTAAAAGGCTTCTCAGGTCACCAGCAAGAATGGATTGAATTTGGAGACTGAAAGCTGCCCCAATCGTCCAGGTGATGGTAAGTGAAGAGAAGGGCAAGGACTGAGAAATAATTAGGAAACTCTATACAGTCTCCTAAAGTTGGTGACCAACTTGATAAGGGTGCTGGGGGAGTAAGAATGGGGGCTATGTCCAGGTTTCTGGCATAGCGGAGTGGGCAATGGCAGTCCATTCACTGAGACCAGGAAGTAACATGAGTAATAAGTTTGGGGGAAATGGTAATAGGTTGTAGTTTCTACTATGGTAAAACAGGCATAGAGAGATGGAATTAAGGATACACAAGTACTATTGATAATGCAGAAATTGTGGCTTAGCAATGTTAAGGTCCTATCACTAAAGTTAGAGCACCTGGGAATTGAAGCAGAGCAATCTGATTCCAGACAGTCACTAAGGTTGTTTCAGTTCATACGGAATTTGAAGTACAGTGTGGGGTATGCAAGTGATGCTGTCCAGGAAGTATTAGGAAATACACAGTCTGAGCTCAGGGGAAAGGTTTGGGTTGAACATAGTGTTCGTGGTAGGAGAAAATGGGAAAGAAAACCCAATCAGTTCAACAGAGTTCAAACATCTATTATCATTTCTGGGTCTCCCGCCTTACACCTCTCCTCACAAAGAAAACAAAGAGTACAATAATTGTCTAGCTTTGAGGTCACAGGAGATGGAGTAGTTTTCAAAATTAGCTCTTGGCAATGAGAGCTAGCAGATGCCGTGGTGCTTTTTAACCAGAAGAGGACCACAAGGCAGTGGCTTAGCCGTCTTTTTTGGACCCTAGACTACACACATCACTAAAACCCCCCAGATATTTTTCCAAAACCTTCCCCGGCGAAAGGCCGGGCAAAGGTGTGTACATCCAAAGAGGGTGCTGGGGGAGAGGAGAGACGCGGGCGCAATGACATCATGCGGCAGCCAGGTGATTCCCCAGCCTCTGGCGTCATGCGCCGATGACGTCATCCCAGGCTCTCGCCCTCCCCCACGCCTGGGTTGGCCTCCTCACGTGGGTGGGCAGTCCTCCCCACCCCCTCCCACCTGCGGGAGGCGGGGCGGGCCGGGCTCTGCGGGCGCCGCTGCCCGGCGGGGGAGGGGGCGGGGGCCAGTGAGTGAGGCGGTCCGGCCCGGCCGGGCGGCGCACAATAGTGCGGCTGCGGGCGGGGGAGGGAGGCGGCCGGGCCGCGGCTGCAGCTGGAGCCTTAGGTGCCGGCGCACAGTAGACGCCCCCTCACGGCTGCCCCCACAACGCTCCCGTCCACTGTGCTCGTCCCTCGTGCCTCCCGCCGTCTGTCTCACCAGCGCTGCGGTCCTACTTCCTGGACGCTGTCCCCTCAGACTCCTTCCCCTCTTTCTCGGGGCCCCGCGCTCTCAAATCTCTTCAAAGAACTCTTGTCTCCCCACCTCGTTCCCTAGAGGCCTCCCAAGGCCCCTCACATTCTCGCCTCTCACAGCACCCCCTTCTCCCGCATCGCCTCTAGCCCCTTCGCTGACTCCGGTCCTACGGGGACTCCCCGGCACAAGCGGGGTGGGGGAGGCGCCGAGAGCGCGGCGGCAGCGGCGGCGGCGGGAGGGAGAAAGTGAAGGGGCCCCTCGCGCACACTCGCGCGCTCACTCCCCGGCTCGACCGCCGCCACCCGGGTGGAGGAGGAGGAGCGAAGTCGAGCGGAGCGGGCGCGGAAGGTGAGAGCCGGCCTCCCGCGCGGCCCCCCTGGCGTCGCAGGCTGCGGGGCTCGGGCGCGGGGGTGGAGGAGGCGCGGGTGGGGAGCGGGGCCCATTCATTCCCAGCGGTCGGGCAGGGTGGGCGGGAGAAGGCACCAGGTAAGGTGAGGCGGGGCGCCGCCCGGCGCGGCTGGCTGCTCTCCGCGGACCAACAAAGGCCCCCTGTGCACTGCCCCGCGGGGCCGGCGGTCTCCGAAGCTGGGGACCCGGCGGGGGGAGGGGGAGCCCGGGGAGGGCGGGAGCGGGGGAGGGACCGGGAGACCCGACAGATCTGGGGCTGGGAGCCGCCTCCCTAGCGAACTTTGCGGTCCTCCCGCGCTCACCCTGGAGGGCCATCGGGAAGCCTAGCAAAGCGGAGTCCGATTCATTCTGCCAGGAAAAGAATCCCTCCGGTCCAGGCCAGGGGGCATCACCTCTAGGGTTCACCTCCTTGAAAAATACGGCTGGAGGGAGCTTGACTTATGCCGCCCCTCCCCCACCCCGGGAATGCCCTAACTTGTAGAGTTAGAAACAAGCAAGAAAACGAGACTGACAGTTACTTTACGTTCTATACTCCATTTCGAAAGACATGATTATTATGGCCTTTACTGTCTTGTGTGTTTCAGCAGCAAATATTGCTGCGGGTATTTTGGAAGAATGCTTTAGAAGTTTTGGTATTTGTGTGTTTTGGGAGCAAAGTGCTTCTTGTTTATTAAACTGCTTGGATAACTGTCTTACACTTTTTCTCCAGAATTGAAAGGTGAAGGGAAGGGTTAGTACTATGGTTAGCAATAAAAATTCAAATTCATTAGTCTAACCCATGTTTTAAAACTTGTTCCTGAGAATAACCTTTCATTTAGTCTAGTATTGTCTTTGTCAGGAGAAAACAGGAATCAACAGTATATAGATGCCACATTGATCTTACCTTGTGACTTCACCGACTTTGTGGTCGCTTCCAGCCTTAAAATTCCAGGACTTTTTAAGCCCTAGAAATCAGCAGGTATCCAGCATGTACTCAGTTTTAAAGAGTGCATTGAATAATCCTGCCACCTGCCTCTTCCTCCCCAACCCTCCTCCACCCAGCCAAGGTCTTTGTTGGCATCTACCTTCAGACTCCTTTCAGGCAAAACTTTCTCGTCATTGGGGCCCCCAGAAGCCTGGCAGGATTTTATGGCACTTGCAACATTTTTTGTACTTATTTGGGAAATCTTTTATCAGGTGCATATGAAATCTACCTCTCCTCAGCTGGAAGCTCTATTTCTCAGAAGGGTTTTGGGAACATGGAGCCTGAAGTTTATTCATATCCTTACCTATATGAGCTCATGAGTTTATTGATAAATTTGCTTGCTCAGTCATTTATCCAGCATTACTGGAGTCTGGAGAGCTACTGTGTTTTGGGTCTCCTGCTAGGACTATGAGGATTCAGAATCTATTAAGACATTCTCTGTTTTCAATGAGCTCAAAGTCTAGTGGGTGAGATAGACATGTAAACAATAAAGGCCTGCCTTAATCTCTGGGGGGACTCCAGTTGTACAAGGAGAAATGTGCAATAATTGAGGCTGCTGGACCTGTTTTACAAGTCTTGTCCAGGCCAGAGTGAGTCTTGTGGGGAAGGTGGTGACCTACCTTTCATCCATAAGATAGCACTTGACGGAAAGCTTGTTCAGTTCAATTAAATATACATTTACTAAGCACACCATATGACGTTCTGTAGGATTACAGAAACCAGCGCATTGTGAAAGAAGGGCCCTGTGTATCTAGAGAGATCTTTGTACAATTATACCTGATCACATCATTTCTCCTTATTTCCCAACTAGTCATTGCCTAAAGATAAATTTTTAAACTTTTTTTTTTTAAAGATTTTATTTATTTGATGGAGAGAAACACAGCCAGAGAGGGAACACAAGCAGGGGGAGTGAGAGAGGGAGAAGCAGGCTTCCTGCTGAGCAGGGAGCCCGATGTGGACTCGATCCCAGGTCTCTAGGATCATGACCTGAGCCGAAGGCAGTGGCTTAACCAACTGAGCCACCCAGGCGCCCAAATTTTTAAACTTTTTAACATGAATAAGAAGCTCTCAGAGATCAGATTACTGCTTACCTTTGCAGCCTCATTTTCTATAACTCCTCTGCCATACACTTTCTCATCTCTGCTTTTGAGAAAGTGGAAATGCTGGCCTCCCACCCGAGTATCTGCCTGTGGAGAAATGCTTGTTGGACCTCTGGGAAGCAGTCCCTAAGTCACTCCCTATTACTTCTATGGAATTGGTTGTTCTTCCATCCTCTGGCTCATGTACATACTAGTCTCAAAGCTCTCTATAGTACTCTATTGCAATTGAGTCCCTCCTCCCCACCCCCACCCCCATTAACCTGTGAATTTCTTGAGAACAAGATCTGTTTAATTTTAGTGACCAGCAGAGTTCTTGGCACTGAATATATTTTTGAAATGAGTGAATATATAAAGAAGTAAATCAAGACCCATGGGATAAAGACTTCCTAATCTGTTGGGTTATAACAGTTATCTCCAAGTGTGGTCCTTACACCAATAGCATCAACATAATCTGGGAATTTGATAGAATTGCAAATTACTTCTCCCATCCTGGACCTACAGATGAAAAACCATGTGGTTGGGGCCCGCCAAACCTCTGCTTTAACAAGCCCTCCAGGTGATTCTGACACTAGCTAAAGTTTGAAAACCACTGGGTTAAAAGATCTGCTTTTGATAAGACCAGCTCTTTGCCAGCTTCCTTCCACCGTTTCCTTCTGTACTTTTCGTTCTCTCTCCCTTCCTTCATTTTCTTCCTTAGCATTTACTGCCTGCCATTCCTTCCCATCAGTCTGCCATGTATCTTATACCACTAGATTGAAAGCTGCCTGAGAGCACTGTGTATTTTGCTTGCTACCCTATTCCCAGTGCCTAGAGCAGTGACTGCATATAGCGGGCTTTCAAATATTTGAGATGTTGAATGAAAAATAGAACAGGGTTTAGTCCTATTTACAGCCAGCTGTTATACTGGGGTTTTATTTAAGAATAGTCCTCAGAATGAAGAGGAATCACACTCCAATATGCAAATCCAAGTAGATTCTTAGATTTTTGGGGATTTGTTTTATACTGAGCTTTTCTTCCATTTTACATCTGTTCTTCTCTACTGAAGCTTGCCGTATTTTTCAGCTAGAGTTCTTTTAGCCAAGACTTGAAAACTACTGTTGAAATATTTTAGGCTAGGATTGTTTCTTGGGAATTTGCAACCTGGTTTTGCAAATCTAATTAACTGCCCTAATGTTTGGCTCAGGTCATGATCTCAGGGTCCTGGAATCGAGGCCCACATAGGGCTCTCTGCTCAGCAGGGAGCCTGCTTCCTCTCTCACTCTGCTTGCCTCTCTGCCTGCTTGTGATCTCTCTCTCTCTGTGAAATAAATAAGTAAAAAATCTTAAAAAAAAAAAAAGTGCCCTAATGTTTGAGTCTTTTGACTTGAAACTGTCTCTTCCGGATCTTCTGTGGTTTTTATCTTTCTCTAGTAATACTTAAAGCCATACAAGGGCCTGTTTGACTCCACACAAAGGTTTCTCTTCCTTATGAAGTTCTTAAAATATTTTGTTTCTTTCACTTTCCTCTTAACTCTAAGATATCATATCCAGTTTTCTCCTTTCCTAACTTCTCTCTGAGAGATTGGCTTCGTTTGTTTATTTATTTATAAATGCTTATTAAGTCTTTCTCTACTATGTGCAAGGCCCCATGCTGGGACAGGATGTTCAGGTGTGCGTAGGTAGGATGCGGTTCAAGTCTGAAATGAAAGGATGAAATAGAGGGGTAGAAAGTGATGTATACTCATAAAGACAGGAGAAATTTGTTTTTCTAATTTTTCTCCCTAAGTTTCAGAATAGTTTATCAAATAAGTATCATTTTGATAATCAGACCTTTAAACATTTTTAATTAAGATATCAATGGCTTTGTTGGGGAAAATGAAAAGAAAAATCAAGATAGAATCAATAGCTGTTACTTTGAGACTATTCTCAATTACGTTGTTGCTGGTTTTAATGAACTTTTCTTTCCCCTTTTTTTATCTTTCTAAACAATAACCAGAAAGTAGGGAAAAAGACTTGTTTTTTTTTTGAAAGAGAGTAGCTTCAGGTTTTCAAAAGCATATAATATTTCATAGATGTAATTTTAATTCTTTTTTTTTTTTTAAGATTTTATTTATTTATTTATTTGACAGAGAGAAACACAGCTAGAGAGGGAACACAAGCAGAGGGAGTGAGAGAGGGAGAAGCAGGCCTCCCGCCGAGCAGGGAGCCCGATGTGGGGCTTGGTCCCGAGTCTCCAGGGTCATGACCCGAGCCGAAAGCAGTCGCCCAACCAACTGAGCCGCCCAGGCACCTCAATGTCATTTTAATTCTTAAGAACTAATGTTGTAATTTGGGGTGGGAGGAATGGTCAGAGAAACTTAATTTAGTCTCTTATTACTGTATTACCTTATGGAAGTAATTTTATCTCTGTGCCTTTTGTCCAGCTGTAAGATGGGGATAATAACAGTTGCTATGACTAGCTTACAAGGTCATGGAGCAACTAAGTAAAATATTGAATATAAAGGAAACTTTGGAAAGTATAATTTGTAAGCAGTTGTTAGGTGGTGGTAAACTTAATTGAACACCTGTTACGTACCAGACATTATATGAGTTATTTTCTCCCGTCATTAAAGTAAGCATGTAAGGTGATTACCAATATCTCTGTTTAATGGCTCAGGAGGTTGAAGCTCACACTGGCAATGGGAACTTGTTCAAGGTTTTGCTGAAAGTAAGTGGTAGACCTCCTTTCTAGTTCATATTCACCTGATACCAGCAATATGAGTTATGTTCATTACCCAGGCTGCTTTAATTTTTCCGTATCGAGGATATAGGCATGTTTTGCGAGTATATTGCTGTGAGAGTTAGAATAAATTTTTTCTTCATTTAGCCTGCTCTCTTTTTTTGTGCACAGAAAGATTGGTGGAGACAGTTTTACATGCATTTACATTTATCATTCATACAGAAAAAGAATAACATCTTTCCCTGGTGCTTTTTGTTTAGTCTTCACAGCAGCCCTGTGAGATAGGTATTTCCATTTTACAAGTTAGGAGACTAAATTATAGGAGTCTTGGTTTGCTCAAAGTCACGTCATCAGCAAATGACTAAATATTGGTTTAAAACTACATTTTTTGAATCTCAGTGTAGTACTTCACTTTTGCCACTGTATCATAATGCCCTTTAAACTATCAAACTAAACTTTGGAGCACTAGCAGTGTCCTTTTAGATTGCTTCCTAATCCGTTTAGCTGTTTACCCCTAAGAAAATCCTGACTGAAGGCCAGAGTTTGAACTACAAAAAATATGTCAGATGGTCATATTACAGACTCACAAGATAACACTTTACCACTGAAACTGATAGATCAGACTTTATTTATCCAGTGTTCTGAGTCACCCTTGCCTGAATATTCGTTCCTCTTTGCCATCATACATTTTTTAATGTCATGTCATATATTTTTCTACTCTTGTGTTAAGCTTTATCTTTTATAAGTAATTTCCTCCACCATTCTATTCTTCCAGTCTTTGAGATGGGGGAAATGATCTATGTGCTAGGATCCTCCAGATTATCCCCTCTTTAAGAATAGTGCGATAATAAGTCTAGAAAGAACCAGAAGTTCATTGATCCCTCATTAATATAATTTTGTTTGGTATTAATTCTCTAAAGTTGATCTAAGTTTTAGTTATAACAAGTCCATTATGTCTTGGCTCTTCTCATGGAGTCACGGTGAGGTAATTTGCTTGCCGCATTGGGAAGTTCACTCTTGTGTATGGGACTTTCTTATTTTACTTTTCCACCTCTCCAGTGTCCCTTGCAGACTGTGTAAGTAGCAAGTGAGGCTGGTAAGAATATTTTTCTCCTTTACAGGATCTGCCTTTTGAATCTTTGGGATGATAAATGACGGGGACAGAATATGTGTGGCTTCTACCCTCCTCTGCCCACCTATATCTTCAAGGCCTCACTTTCTTTATTCTCTCCCTGACTCCCACAAAGCCGGGATTCATGTCTTTCTCATTTGAATCCTTGTCCCCATGTACTTTGTAGATTGCTGCAATAATACCTGTCACTTTCTAGGGAAGGAAATAGATGTAGAAGGGAGAGTGTTAAATTTGAAGTTAGGCAAAGACCTATTTGGACACTTATTTAAATATCTATTTCTTACTTTGGAAAATAGAAATAAAACCTAACTCACAGAGTTGTGAAGATTCAATTAATAATATATGTGAAAATATATATTATACACCTGAAACTAATATAATGCTGTACGTTAACAATACTGGATTATGAAAATAATATACATGAAAAAGAACTGTAGGATGTTAAGCTGTGTAGATGTTAGGTAGAATTGTTATAATTTAATGACATCAAGGGGTGCCTGGGTGTTTCAGACATTAAGCGTCTGCCTTTGGCTCAAGTCATGTATTTCATGGTCCTGGGATGGAGCCCTGCATCATTGGGCTCTTTGCTCAGCGGGAAGCCTGCTTCTCCCTCTCTCACTCTCCCTGCTTGTGTTCCTTCACTTGCTGTCTCTGTCTGTTGAAATAAATAAATATAATATTTAAAAAATTTAATGACTAATTGTAGTAGTAATTTTGAATTTAGCTATGCATTTGAATTACTTGTGAAGATATAAAAAATACTGTTGCCTAGGTTCTAAAGTCTACTTAATCATATCTCTTGGAATTTCTATTTTTGAAGGTTTATAGGTGATTCTGATATGCAGACAAGATTGAGATGTATTGCTTTATATTATAATATTTTGCATCAAAGTCTTAGGTACCTACCATATGAAAACTAATGTTTTAATTGTCATTTAAGTTTCATTTGCTAAACACATATTATGCCTCGGGCATTGTCAGGGGCTCTGAAGAAATAGATGAATCATACCTGGTTCCTACCCTTAGCTTATAGTTAGGAAACAGACATGTCCATAGATAATTATATTGAGACAAAAATGACACGTGGAGGGATGCCTGGGTGGCTCAGTTGGTTAAGCGGCTGCCTTTGGCTCAGGTCATAATCCCAGAGACCCGGGGGTCAAGTCCCACATCAGGCTCCCTGCTCGGCAGGAAGCCTGCTTCTTCCTCTCTCACTCCCCCTGGTTGTGTTCCCTCTCAGGCTGTGTTTCTCTCTGTCAAATAAATAAAAATCTTAAAAAAAAAAAAATGACACGTGGAGATAGAGGCTTATGCTGTGTAAAGGAAGGAAAGGCATCTGCTCCACCCGAAATGGGGGTCATCTGGCAAGCCTTCTTAATGCAAGTGACAGCTAAGTTGTGTTCTGAGAGGTGAACAGGGGTTAACCAAGCACAGTGGGGAAGGGGTGGGAAGAGAGGAGAGAGGACCCTGAGATCATGACCTGAGCCGAAGGCAGAGGCTTAACCCCCTGAGCCACCCAGGTGCCCCAGGAAAGTCCAATTTCTTGAGCAGCCTAGAGATAGTTAATATATATTTAGGCTTTACTATTTTCAAAACACTTTCATGTAAAATATCATTTAATTTAACTCTGTCCTTAAGGCATCATATTTTTATAGATGGAAAGAAGTTAAAGGCTTGTCCATGATAACATGGCCATGAGTCGGAAATCGCAGTCTTTAATCCATATCATCTGTCTCCAAATCTAGTCGGCTCCTAATCATTTGGATGTTGCTTTGACCAGCGGCACTTCCTTCATTTTTCCCTTGACTGCTAAAAAATTCCTGGTTCCTTGCTATTTACAGCTTGTTCTCTTTCCAAAAATCATGGGTTTTTGTTTTGTTTTGTTTTGTTCTTGTTTTTGTTCTTTAGAGAGAGAGAATGCATGCGTGTGCATGGACAAGGTGGGTGGGCAGATGGGGTGGGAGTGGGGAGAGGGAGAGGGAGAGAGAGACTCTTAAGCAGGTTCCACCCTCTGTGCACAGCCCCACTTAGAATTTGGGGATCGATATCATGACCCTGAGATCATGACCTGAGTCGAAATCAAGAGTCAGATGCTTAACTGACTGAGCCATGCATGCGGCCCCCAAATCATGTTTCTGACTATTTGCTGCTTGCCAGAGAATTGTCTGAGTTGACTGTTTTGTTAAGGTCCCAGGCTAGATGGGAATGGCAAAATACACATACTTACATTTGCATACAAACTCAGTATGTCTCTACAGTGCATCTGTTTATCAATTCCTTAATTAGTCTACAAATATTTATTGGTTGCTTCCTATGTGCCAAGCATTGTGATTAGTACTCGGGGTACAATCATAAACAATACAGAAATGATCCTTTTCCCTGCTCTTCTAAAGCTTACATTCCAGAGGAGAATATAAATAAAAGCATTAAGTGTACAAATAAATAGTTGCAGGTTTTGATAAGTCCTACAAAAGAGATAAAGGAACAATAGAGCGAATTTTGGAGTGATGGAAGGGAAGGTCAGATTGAGGAGATGATGCTTTTAAATGAATAAATGCAAGATGAATAGGTATTAGTCATTCAGAGAATAGGGGGTAGAACCTGTCATGCAGAGGGAACATTTTAAGTGCACAAAGACACTGAAAGTAGGTAAAAGTTTACAGCTATGATGCTCAAGATGATAACTACTAGACAAACTGCTGAACACTTGAAATGTGACTGGCTCAAATATAGATGTACTATAAGTATAAAATATTGCTAGATTTTGAAGTTCTAGTACTGAAAAAAGAATTTAATACAAATAATTTTTATGTTTAGTATATATTGAAATGTTAACATTTTGGATAAATTGGGTTAAAATAGATTTTCAAATTAAATTCACTTTTTTTTTAGCTTTTAAAAACATAGCTACTAGAAAATTTAAGATTACATATGTGGCTTGTGTTAATGGCTCATATTATATTTCTGTTAGACAGTTCTGGTTTGGCTCAACATAGGAACTAAAAAAAAAGCCATTTTGGCTGGTGCACATGGAACAAGAGTGAATGGTACTTGATAAAGTTGGGGTGATAGGAAGAAACCTTTCAAAATGTTACCTATGGAATATCCTGTTTAATTCTGAGAGACCGAGAAGGGATTATTAAATTTAATTTTATAGACAGAGACAATCAGTGCCTGAGGGCCACTCCCCACCTGTATAGTGCCAGCACTTTTAGCTTAGTATCTTGAGTGTAGAATGTTCTCTATCACTGTCAGCTGACACAAGCAAATAAATGTTGATGGGTAAACTGATTAAGTGGTTTTAATATCTATAATATCTATGGTATCTACAATATCTAAGTAGAAGCCTTGGCCAAAGATTGAAATTTTCATCACACAAGAAATCCTTCCTCTAGTTTGACTCCTCTTGAAACTGTTTCATGGTACACGTCTTTCAACTTTTTTGTATGTTTAAAAATTATAATAAAGTATTAGGAGGAAAGTGTGTGCAGAGAGCACCATGCATATACTCACTATTTAGATTCTGTAGTATTTTGCTGTATTTGACTATCTGTCCATCCCTTAGTTCATTCATCAATCCATCTTACTTTGAAGCCATTCCAAATAAGTTGCAGACACCAGTGCACTTTACTCTTAAACACTTTAGCATTTGTATCATTATTTTTATTTACATAGAACCATACTCTTACCCATTACATTGTGGCATTATTTGATTAATATCTATCTGCCCTACCAGACCCTAAGCTCTAGCAAATTATTTCTCTTTAAGACATGGCATCCTGGGGGCACCTGGGTGACTCAGTCATTAAGCGTCTCCCTTCGGCTCAGGTCATGATCCTGGAATTGAGCCCCACCTTGGGCTCCCCACTTGGTGGAAAGCCTGCTTCCCCCTCTCCCGCTCCCCCTGCTTCTGTTCCTGCTCCCACTCTCTCTTTCTGTGTCAAATAAATAAATAAAATCTTTAAAAAAAAAGACATGGCATCCTAAAGAGGATGAATTTCAATTAGGTACCCTTTTCCTTAACACAGCCAGAGAGGGAACACAAGCAGGGGGAGTGGGAGAGGGAGAAGCAGACTTCCTGCCGAGCAGGGAGTCCGATGTGGGACTCAGTCCCCAGTCTCCAGGATCATGACCTGAGTCGAAGGCAGTCGCCTAACCAACTGAGCCACCCAGGCATCCCACAGTCTTTCTTTAATAATTTCTCCAGGAGTTAATCTGTTCAATTGACTCATTTTCTCTTTCCAAAAAACTGGTTTCTTTTTACCCCTGTGTTTTTTGGTTCTGGAAATAGCTGCTTTTTTAAAAATCAGGGTTATCTTAATTTCTCCCTTCAATCTTTACCTGTCATGTTTTCCCCTGGGTTTATTCCTTGCCTCACCCCCTACCCTACTTTACTTCCCACATCACAGATAAAATAGAGGCTTCATATTTCTACTACTGAATCTCAGAATGTATTGGATTTGTACCTCTTGTTGTCTTTGCCCGTTTCTCTTTCAGGGAAAGGCCCACTCCTTCTCATGCTTTTAGATTCCTTCCCATGGTCCCATCTTAGAAACCTCATTTCACTGCATCTTTACATTTTACTTTCTGCTGAGTTATCATAAGCAGCATTCAAATGTTCTATTTAAATGAAAAAATTTTCCGCTTCCCTACCAACAAAGGCTCTCCCAAGATCCCATGTCAGCCTCCAGCTAAACCCTATCTTTGCTCTTCTTCAAAACCAGTCTTCTTTGTTATTTTTAAATTAACATATAATGTATTATTTGTTTCAGGGATAGAGGTCTGTGAATCATCAGTCTTACACAATTCACAGCCCTCACCATAGGACATACCCTTCCCAGTGTCCATTACCCAGCCACCCCATTCCCTACTCCTCCAACAAGCCCCAGTTTGTTTCCTGTGATTAAGAGTCTCTCATGGTTTGTCTCCCTCCCTGGTCCCATCTTGTTTCATTTTTTCCTCCTTCCCCCACCCCACGATCCACTGCCCTGCCTCTCAAATTCCTTATATCAGAGAGAACATATGATAATTCTTTCTCTGATTGATTTATTTTGCTTAGCATAATACCCTCTGGTTCCATCCACGTCATTGCAAATTGCAAGATTTCATTTTTGATGGCTGCATAGTATTCCATGGTATATATATACTACATCTTCTTTATCCATTCATCTGTTGATGGACATCTAGGCTCTTTCCATAGATCGGCTATTGTGGGCATGGCTGCTATAAACATTCGGGTGCATATGCCCCTTTGGATCACTACATTTGTGTCTTTAGGGTAAATAACCAGTAGTGCGATTGTTGGGTTGAAGGGTAGCTCTATTTTCAACTTTTTGAGGAACCTCCATACTGTTTTCCAGAGTGGCTGCACCAGCTTGCATTCCCACCAACAGTGTAGGAAGTTTCCCCTTTCTCTGCATCCTCTCCAACACCTGTCATTTCCTCACTGGTTACTTTAGCCATTCTGATTGGTGTGAGGGGGTAGGTAGCTCACTGTGGTCTTGATTTGTATTTCCCTGATGCTGAGTGATCTTGAGCACTTTTTCATGTGTCTGTTGGCCATTTGGATGTCTTTGCAGAAATGAAATGTCTATTCGTGTCTTCTACCCATTTCTTGATTGGATTATTTGTTCTTTGGATGTTGAGTTTGATAAGTTCTTTATAGATTTTGGATACTAGCTCTTTATCTGATATGCCAGTCTTCTTTAAATAGCTATTTACAATGTCTGCTTCCAGTTTCTTACCTCTTGTTAACCTGAAGGCTTATTCCATCTCCTTCTACCCTCCTTACCTCATCACAACCGCTCTTATTAGTAAAGCCCACAATAACCTCTGTGATGCCAAATCTATGTAAACAAAACAAAACAAAACAACCAAAAACCATAGTGACACACATATACTCAGTAATCCCCTAATGTCATAAAAATATTCAGTTGTGATTCAAATGTGATGCTTTTTCTTTTTTAAAACAATTTGAAGCAGAATCCAGATAAGGGCTACACAAAGAGATTGGTTGATAGGTCTTTTCTGTTTCTTTTAATCTCTAAAATTCTTCTCAATCTCTTTCTCTCCCCTTTCAGTTTATTTGCTGAAGAAACCACATTGTTTATTCTGTAGAATTTCCCACTGTCTGGATTTTGCATTTCCCTTTTTTGTTTTACAAGTTCTTTAGTCCTCTGTATTACATGTAAGTATTCAGGTTGTTGTAGATTCAGGTTGTTGTAGATTCAGGTTGTTGTAGATTCAGGTTGTTGTAGATTCAGGTTGTTGTTCTTTTTTATTCGTTTTGCATGACCACTTTCTAGTTATCAGTATGTTCTTTCATCAAGGGGCTCTTAATTCCTGGATGTCTTTCTTTTTGTGATGTTAGCAGCTTTGGGGTTTCCTTTTCATTCTCATCTTACTGGACCTCTCTCTATCTGCCTTTTGGGTTACTCGCTCTTTAAAATATTCTTTTGCCTTCTGAGATATCACTTTCTTCATTTGTCTCCTCTGTCTGATCATTCCTCAGTTTATTTTGTTGCCTTTTTCTACCTTGATTTTATTGTTTATTTTTAATGTTGGAATTCCTCAAGGGTGAGATGCTCTCCTCTTCTTATACTAGACTCTCTTTCTACTTGATCTTATTCATTATCCTGCCACTGAATATCATATATATGCTGGCAACCCCCCCTCCCATTTTCCAGATATCTCTAGCCTAAAACTCTCTCAAATCTAGACCCATATATCCACTTACCCAATTGATATTTCCACTTTGAAGTCTTACATTTCCTACTTAATATGCTCTAAAACTGCATTCTGGATCTTTTCCCACAAACTCAGTCCTCCCTCAGTTACCCCAGTCTTAGTGGCATCTTTGTTTCCCTGGCTGTTCAATCACAAATTTAAGATTCGCTCCTGACACCTCCTTATCTCCTATCCTCCAATGTGTAGCCCCAATCTTACATCAATTTTATTTCGTGTATATTTCTTGAATCCACCTACCTCTCTCCATGTCTATTGTCACCTCTCTAATCCATGCTCCTACTGTCTCTACCTTAGACTACTGCATTAATCTTATAACTGAACTCTTGGCTTAAAACATGTGAAGGCTCTTTGTTTTATTTAGGAGAAAATATAATCTCTTAAATGTGATTTGTAAGGTTCTGAGAGACCCGTTCTCCCTGCTATTAAAACTCTTCATTCTTCAAGATCCAACTTGGATGCCATGTCTTCCATGTAGTCTTCCAGGCCTCATCCACCCACGCATGATCACAAATTCCTTGAGGGTGTGGTGCACACTGAATATGTATGTCTTTCCCAAATTTATGCTAAATCCCAATGCCCAATATGATGATTGAGGAGGTGGGGTCTCTAGGGGATGATTAAGTCATGTGGATGGAACCCTCATGAATGGGATTAGTGTTCTCATAAAAGAGACCCCAGAGAGTTTCCGTGTCCTTTCAGCTATGCAAGGACACAGTGAGAAGGTGGCATCTGTGAGCTAAGAAGAGAGTTCTTACCAGACACTGAATCTTCTTGCTTTGATCTTGAACTGCCTATCCTCTAGAACTGTAAGAAACAAATTTCTGTTTTTCTACACAACCCAGTCTATGGTATTCTGTTACAGCAGCCTGAATGGACTAAAACACAGTAAGACTTTTTTTCATTCCTTACTATATACTCAGCATCTTGAGTAGTGTGTGGCATGTAGTAGGCTGTCAATAAATCCTTGTTAAATGATTGAATAGCAATTACTTATCTACTCAACTATTTATTAAGCTTTTTGGAATGCCCACAACATTCTTTCCATCCTTTGCACTATAATTAGAAGTTCATTTGTTATCCATAGGAACCGATCACTTATACAATTAATCCCTATCCAAGCATCCCTTCCTACTTTCCATTGGACTCGGTCCTCTTCACCCTCTTTCTCAGTAAGTGCCTTTCTAATGGTAGGATAATTAACATCTAACAATACGATGCAAATAGATTCTAAAATGGAAACTGACCAAAAAGAAAAGAAAAAAGAAAAAAAAAAACAGTTCCACAAAACATGAAGTCTTTTATGAATTTGAAATAAAGCAGTATTGGAGAATGGCTTGAATCACACACACAAAAATCATTGCCAAATGAGGATTAGGTAGAGTTAAACCAGTTTAAAATTGAAGGGGAGATAAGCACAAGTAATGACATTATAGGAGATTCAGAGGGCAATTATTTAAGTAACAGAGAATTAAGAGAGACAGACCCTTGGGAAAGATTGGTGAAGCTCTTGAATATTTTTACAAAATTGATCCACTTATCAACATGTTTGAAAGCCAAATGTGAAGTGGCAGATGTTGTTTGGTTTAAGAATTACCTTATAGGCAATTACAACTTAAAATTTTGTTAAATACGAAGAATCCGAAAAATTTGTTTTATGTTTATCTTGATAAATTAAAGGCCCAGTAATTTTTTAAAAATTAGGAAATTTTGATCTCTCATCAGTTAACTTAAATGGCAATTTTTGATATTAGTTATGCTCAGTAAGAATCACACTGTATGTACTCGTTTCTCCATTGGATTTAGTTCCCCAAGGCTGGGGAATGTGCTTTACTCATTATATTCCTATGGTGCCTAGCTTAGAGTCTGATACTTAAGAGATATTTAATAAGTGCATAGGGGATAGGAAGAAGTAAATAATAAAGGGTTTGGGAAAGCTCCTTGAAAAGGTACTGTTTGGTGCAGAGTGTGTATGGCAGGTGAGTGAATAGGGTTTGACTCTTACACTTAGTTAGGTCCAAAAGGAAAACCTCTCATTCTTTCTTTTGCTGGTGGCTCCTGCCTGTGTGTACTTTAATATTCACAGTCTGTTCTCTGCCTCAGTAGCTCTTGTTCTCATTGTAATTCTTCCTGGAGATTGAGATGGAAATGAGGAAGTCTTTGGGCTGCTGTCTTGGTATCCACATTCATGAGAACTTAGAAATACAGAGGGACCAAATGCCATGCCTGACCCAGACGGAATGAGGTCAGCCAATCATTGCTTTACTGCCTCTCCCTTTGTTCTCTGTCTCCAGTCTCCTATCTGCTGGAGGTGCTACAGCTGTTTATACCAATTAATATAATGCTAATGTGACCCTTAATGAAAGCTTTGGAAGCACACAGTTCCAGCTGGCGAATAAAAATCAGATAGGGTCAACCTTCAAAGTACCTTTTCTCTAACAACAATTAGACTAGGCACCTGAATACGTTTTCACATTGTTTTTGAAAGGATGGAAACAAGCTGAAAGTGACTTTAGTTTAGGGAATGTAATCCCTCATTTTATGGGATAAGGAAAAAAAAACCCCAAACAAACCCAAAGATGATAAAGCTCATGCCAAATTAATAATTCCTTGCCTCCCATTTTAACAAAGATATATCTGATGTACATGTAATTTTGTCCCTTCTCTATTTTATGCATTTAAAACCCTTGCCCCTTCCTGACTGTGATCTGTGGAGAGTTGCTTAACCTCTGTAGTTTCAGTTTCCTTATCCTTAAAATGGTACTAATAATAGGTTTGTTACTGGGAGCATACAAGGCAATATTTGTAAAGCACTTAGCAGATTCTGGCATATAACAAGTGGTCAGCAACTATTGACTATTATTATTATTATAGCATAAGGAAGCTAAAATGAACCTAAGGACCAGTGTTTTAATTTACAGCTCAGTTCTTGAAACCTTTATTCCTATTTCTCCTTGAGCTAGAATCTGAGCCTTGCAAAAGTAAGGATTTTGTCTGCTTGCTTCCCTCTAGCCTCAGCTCCTAGAGTAATTTTTAGCACATAGCACATTTGCTTAGTAAATATTTAGTGAATTAATGAATTCTCTTAGGGAAAATCTTCTCTGAAAAACACCTACTTTTATTTATTTTTTATTTAAAGATTTTATTTATTTTTGACAGAGAGAGATGGAGAGAGAGTGAACATGCACAAGCAGAGGGAATGGTAGAGGGAGAAGTAGACTCCCCACTGAGCAGGGGGCCGGGTGTAGGACTCTATCAGAGGACCCCGGGATCATGACCTGAGCCAAAGGCAGATGCTTAACTGACTAGCCACCCAGGCACCCAAAAACACCTACTTTAGATACTCCAAACACTTGGTATTTTTTTCTTTATAATTGTTTATATGAATTTGCACTTGTTATAGTATTTGTATTGTGTCCTTGATCTTTTCAGTTATCTTAGTTTCTCTCTACATTATAAATCTTTGTGGGTAGGAGGCGGAGATCTCACTATGGGGATTTCCCTGTGGCTCCTAGTATAGCTTTTTTTTTTTTTTTTAACACAGTTATTAAGGATTAGTAATTCCTGACAACTGACTCTCAAAATCATTCATATTCAGTACTAATTTATTGAGCAAACACCGGTATATGCCATGGTATCAATTCTAGCTCTAAGAAGTTGTTGTAAATTCATAGGGTCAGCCCTTGGTGGCAAGAGGCACTTTAATGCCCTTGTGAATGTTGTTCTTTGCACATGAAATACCCCTGTCCTTCCTCCTTGCCCCTTCTCTGCCAGATGTCGTACTGCTCGCTCTTTAGGGCTCAGTCTCCTCTGTCACTGTCTATTTACTTTCTTTCTGATTAACTCCTTTGTATGTAAATCTCTTTATGGAAGAAGTGGATAGCTTTTGTAAATGGGGTGATTTTGCAGGAGGACGTTGTAGACTGAGGAGAGAGTTGTTGCAAAGACAAGGAAGGGAAGGGTCAGCTGTTATGAGAACATGACAGTAAATAATAAATGTTATCTTCAGTGTAGGGCAGTTTATTGGTCAGGTTTCTTATTAACAGGGGCAAGTAACAGAATCCACTCTAGCAGGTTCAAGGAAAAAGGCTTTATTTGAGGGTGCCAGAGAGATTAAAGAGCCTTTGGGAGAGTAGGAGTAAAAGACCCAAGCTGTGTTCCCAGGAACAAAATCCTCCCACTGCCCTGAAGAACTGAGCTGTCAGGAATGCCACTTTCTTTGCCATAGTGTCCAAGCTGCAGGTGGGAAGCTGTTGCCACAGCTGCTAGATATGGAACTGTGCCGTCTCTGTGCAGTTTGCTCCAACAAGAGGGATGTCCTGTGTCCAGTCTCTCCACTCATCTCATTTCATTCCAAGTTAGTATCTAGTGTGAGAACATCTGATTAACAAAACCTAAATCACACTTAGAAGGGAATCTGGGAAATGTGTGTGTATATATATATTCCCCAAGCTGACTTTCATCATGATGGTAAGTTGACTGATAGGAACAATTGAGAAGGTAAGTTTTTTTTTGTTAACCAATGGATGAGAGAGATACATAGATAGAGACAGAGAGGAAGGGGAGGGAGGGAGAGAAATAGGGAGAGAGGCAGAGAAAGAGGGATGGACCCTGACTTCATCTCCCAAAATGGTAAAAAAAAAAAAAAAATTCTTTAGTCTGGTTGAATCAGCTTAGGGCACTTGCCCATCCCTAAACCACAAGAGTTTCAGAGACTACCAGGAATTAATTGGTTAAGCCTGAGTTCTTGAACTAATGACTCAAGAAGAATGGTTTGAATAGTATGGTTTAAATGTAGAATCAGGGGGTGACCGGGTGGCTCATCCGTTGGGTGTCTGCCTTCAGCTCAGGTCATGATCCCAGGATCCTGGGATCAGACCTGCGTCGGGCTCCCTGCTTGGCGGGTGACCTGCTGCTCCCTCTCCTACTATGCCTGCTTGTGTTCCCTCTCTCTCTCTGTCTCTCTCTGTCAAATAAATAAATAAATTCTTTTTTTTTCTTTAAGATTTTATTTATTTATTTGACAGAGAGAGACAGAGAGAGGGAACACAAGCAGGTGGAGTGAGAGAGGGAGAAGCAGGCTTCCTACTGAGCACAGAGCCTGATGTGGGGGCTTGATCCTTGGACTCTGGGATTGCAACCTGAGACGCTTAATGACTGAGCCACCAGGGTGCCCCAGTAAATAAAATCTTTAAAAATTAATAAATAAATGTAGAATCAAGACCTACCTCTGGCTGAGATCCCTGGGTGGCTCACTTGGTTTAAGTGTCTGCCTTTGGCTCAGGTCATGATCCCGGGGTCCTGGGATAGATGATCCTGGGGTCCTGGGATGGACCCCCACATCAAGCTCCTTGAGAAAGCCTGTTTCTCCCTCTGCCTGCTGTTCCCCCTGCTTGTACTCTATCTCTCCATCCCTCCCTCTGAGAAATGAATAAATAAAATCTTTAAAAAAAAAAAAAAGACCTACCTCTGGAGCTAGGTTTGGGGTCAGCATTACCTTAGTTAGGATAAGACATTGGTTTCCAAAGTGTGGTCACTTGGGAACTTGTTGAAAATGCAGATTCTCAGGGCACGTACCGGACCCACTGAATCAAAAACTCTGGGCATGGGGCTCAAGAATCTGTTTTTTATAAGCACTCCAGGTAATCGTGACTCTGACAGCATGCTAAAATTTGAGAAATGCCTTAGTAACGTAAGCTGCTCAGGGATGAATACCGGATAAAAATCAGGGCTCTATTAGGAAGGAGGAAGAAGAGAATGAATGCTGGGTAGGTAGCCAATAGCATCCATTTCAAAATTGTAAAGGTGGATAGGGGCCTATAAATGAGGAATCTTGAATGTCTACCTCAAAATGTTTAGATATAAAACTTGGTAATATATGTGTCAAGGACCTGTGCAAATGAAGGAGATAGGTTATAATAGGGGTGACATAGAAAGTACATTGAAGTTGGAGTCAGCGATTGGGTTCTTACCCTGATCTCTGTCCTTCTTTAAGCTTCAAACTCCTCCTCTGTAAAATAGGAAGTATAATTACTCGTGTTGGAAGAGTTAAATGAGTGAATATATGTGGAGGTTTATTATTTAGCATATTAATAAGTAAATATTTTCTGAAAATGCTTGGCCAAAGTCATATGAACTTTATTCTGAGGACAAGGGGAAGTGTGCTCCCTTAGGACTGTCTTTATTCCTAGGACAATTCCTTGGTTCTTAGTAATTGTTTCAGGTCTCAGGTCCTTGATCATATTTAGGTAAGCTCTGATTTAATTTCATGAGCAATGCTTTCTGCCTCTGCACTCTTTTCTTGCAGCATTTTTAAAAAAAGATTTTATTTATTTATTTGACAGAGAGAAACACAGCTAGAGAGGGAACACAAGCAGAGGGACTGAGAGAGGGAGAAGCAGGCTTCCCGTCGAGCAGAAAGCCCGATGTGGGGCTCGATCTCGGGTCTCCAGGATCATGACCTGAGCTGAAGGCAGTCGCCTAACCAACTGAGCCACCCAGGCGCCCCTTCTTGCAGCATTTTATGAATTATTTGCTTTAGCTGTCACAGGAATACAGGGATTTCTTTTTGCTCTTACAACTAATATGTACTAAGGGTGATGTGACCATATATATTTTATGTTCTGCTTTGGCAGAATAACTGATTCCTTTTTATTTTCTTCTGTGAGGTAATTTTAATGTGTAACACTATGGCCTCTTCCTTGTACTTTTTGTTTTCACACATTTCACATTTTCTAAATATAGGATTTTTATAAAATTTTTTTAGGTTACTGTGGGGAAAGGTGTGCAGGATTTGTTTGGACTCTCTCCTTTACTTTATATAAGAAACTAAGACAGAAGTAATTTGTCCAGTCCTGTATCCTGCTTCTTGCCCTCTTTCTATTTCCTGGCATAGAAGAACTTACATATGGGGTTAAATTTCATTTCCCCCCTATATATTAGTCAAAAGAGTCTTGTAAATTGTTTATATCAAATAGAGTTTAATTAAAGTCATAAGCCTGGTCTGTTGAAAGTGAAACAGAGCTGATGTCCCAACCTAGGAAGAAAGATTACGCAGTGAGTAGAAGTGTTGCAGATCCAGCCATGGAAAGAGGGGCCCACCATGGACATCACTCTTTGCTTCTAGACGTTCTTGGCATGTGCTACTTATTGTGTGTACCAATGTTGTGTTATTAGGTGGCTTGTGGTCTTTTCTGTGTTTACATCTAGGATGTTTGAGGAAGGAAGGAATGAAATTGAACAATTTTTTTTTTTAAAGATTTTATTTATTTGACAGAGAGAAACACAGCCAGAGAGGAAACACAAGCAGGAGGAGTGAGAGAGGAAGAAGCAGGCTTCCCGCCGAGCAGGGAGCCTGACGTGGGACTCGATCCCGGGTCTCCAGGATCATGACCTGAGCCGAAGGCAGTCGCTTAACCAACTGAGCCACCCAGGCACCCCGAAATTGAACAATTTTTACTCTGGTGCTGAGAGCACTTCTCACATTGTCTAGTCTACAAATAACAGTTAATGTTTGTTTCTTTTAGAAAGTTACTATTCGGTGGCAAGGAAATCAGAAAAATTCTCATAGACTTGTTGTTCATTATTAAAACTAGATTGCCAGCTGAAGGGCAACCTAAGTAAGGGTTATCCAATTCAACACCTTTATTTTATGAATGAGAACATGGAGCCAAGATAAGAAAAATAACAATGTTTTAAAAAAACTCCCCCCCCCCCACAGATTCCTCGACTTTACTGAGGTGGCTAACCACGCCCATGACCAAATCCATCTCTACTGGAAATCAGTTGCTGCCTCAGTCCCAGTCTCAACTTTCTTGTCGGCACCAAGGGACACAGCACCTTGTCCGTAGGTGTCTCTGTCAGCTTACCCTGTGTGAGTCTTGCAGGTGGCTCTCCCTTCAGACCTTTAGATGGTGGCCTTTCAGTCTTAAGAGTGCTGTGGTGCAGGGTGGCAGGCACAATCTCAGGGGGCAGGTGGAGGTAATCCAGAGATACTGGATACCCTTGTTAGTAAGGTTCCAGTAGAAATGTCTCTAGGCACTGTATTCCTTTATGTAGCCTCATGATCTGAGAGACTGCATGGCCTTGACAACAAGAATATTGGGTACATTCTTGTCTGCCAGCTCAGGGTATTAGGCATGTGGACATTCTTTTTGGCCACCATCACTCCCTCCTTGAAAAGGAGTTCATAAATGACAGTAAGGTTCTTCTTGGTCATCAACATCTCAGCGGCTGCTACATACAGGGCTGGGGTTGGCAAGGAAAGCAGTGCTCTACAATAAGTTAGTTACAGAGTCAGGAACACATCTCAACACATCTTCAGACTCTCTGTTAAGTACATTTCCACCACACCCCGCTGCAGGACACAGTGTAGGAGGAATGTTAAGTAGTGGAAAAGATCTGAGTATAAACCATATCTCTGCCACTTACTGACTTGTTCCTGAGAAAGTAGTACCACTTCCTCAAGTATGAGTTTCCTCATTTGTAAAATGAGATAATACTAATATTTCTTTTACCTGCTTTACAGGGTTATCATTAGGATAAAATATAAGATGCTGTGGAAAGAAGAAAGATTAAAGTGAACATGGCCAAATTGCCTGTGGATTTCAGCTTTATCACTTATTTACTGCAATTTTTGGGCAAGTCACTTAGTTTCTGTGAACACAGCTTTTCCTTTGTAAAATTGGGACAATACTAAGTCCCTGCAGAGAGCTGTTTTGAGGACATTAGTGTATATAAAGCATTCAAAATGGTTTGCCTCGTATATAATAGGTATTCGGTATGTGAGATCTTCTCAGAGGACTTAGTTCTATCTTCTCAGAACTGTTTCTCTGAAGACTTAAAGCAGATATAGCAGAACTCATTCTTCTGTGGCTTTAAGACTATTTTGTAAAGTTGGATTCAGAGGCTATAGGTGGGATGGGTAAGGTATGAGCTTTGTGGTTAGTCTGGTTTCTGCTCTAAACTCTAGTGGCCCATGGTTAGGCTCTTCCTTCTGTTCAGGCAAGGGCCTGTAAAGATGGCAGGCATGGAATGTGGTGAATTAATTGAAAAAGACGCAGAGGAAACTTGGTGACTGGGAAACTCAAAAGGCAGAATGGAAATGGGAAAAAGTAATGCTCCTTTTCATCACCGCTGCCTGCAGGACACTGAGTGTCTGTATGTCAGAACGTTTGTGGTGAAACCTTTTCTCATAGCGATCTCAGTCTCTGACATAAATGTCTCAAAGTGTTGGGACCACATCTAAATCTTCTGTTGCCCCAAATACCTGACCTACAGTAGGTATGTAATGTACTTTTATTGAAAGAATGACTACTACAAATGGAGAGGTACTGTGGCCCATAGGGGTCTATAAATACCTGGTGGCTCCTAGTTTCTTATCCAAGCTCCACTTTGCTGAGATATTTATAATAAATCAGGCTTTTATAGTCTTTAACCTGGTAGATTTGTAAGATTTCAGGTTTGGGTTTTTTAAGCTTTGCTCTACTGCCAGCTTCCCTTTACTACCTTCGTTAGGCCAGACAACTATTTCCTTCATTCCTAGTCATTGTGTGGCACCTGCTGGGTTCCTCTTTCTGGTTTTAAATCCTGGGATGGGGTTGGTGGTTCTAATGAATGCGAGCTAGAGAACATAAAATCTGCATGATCAGGCAAACAGCATTTCCTCAGAAGTTCCAGGATTATGGGAAAGCTATAGGAAATGCTAATAGGTTCCCTCCTTCTTCCTCCCAAAAGGAATATTCTCATATAAGCCATTAATTTAGTAAATACATACTAATCATGTATACTATAAATTAGATATTCTGGGTGCTTTGAATACATCATTTCACCAGATGTTTAGTAACACTTTGAGTTAGGCTGATGCTCTCAATTTCACAGCTAACGAATACAGAGTTTAAATAAAGAAAATGACTTGCCTTAGCTAGTAAAGGGTAGATTTGAACCCAGGTCTTTATGACTCAAGGATAATCATTGTTTGCCATGTTTGTGTATGTTTTTAGAATGGGAATTCCTTGAAGGTAGAGGTCTTGTCTGATTCAAATCTGTGTTTTCCTATTGCAAAAGAACAAATAGAATAATTTTTTTTTTTTACATTTCTTGAAGTTTTCATTTAAAGTTCAATTAACATACAGTGCAATGTTAGTTTCAGGTGTGCAGTATAGTGATTCAACACTTGCATACGTCACCTGGTGCTCATCACAGCAAGTGCCCTCCTCCGTTAATCAAGTAACACACAATTGGTGCCTCTGTTGTTCTGCTGCCCGATGACCCCTCCCTCTTTAAGCCCCCTCCCCAGTTTCCTCTTCAGTCATCTGCTTGCTTTAGTTTAGTTTTCTTTTTTAGGCTGTTTTTGTGTGGGCAATCGTTCCCTTTTGAGGTTGAATTGAATTGTGTAAAGCTTCAGGAAGTGACTGAAGTACCTTCCTCAAACCTGGTTGCATCAAAGCCCATCAAGTCAAGTCCTGTCCCCAGAGAGGAAGAGAAAGCCTGGGCTCCTTAGCCAGCAGAGATGAGTTGTCTTCTTTGAGTTCTCTGGGCTAATTTCACCACTTAAAGAAGGGATATTTCCTTTTAAATTCCAAACACTCCACTCTGTATGTGATTAATATACCTGTGCTATTTTTATGTCACTCTTTAATTTCCATCTACCTTCATAAGTCTGACCCTTGGGTCATACAAAGTAAATTCAAGCACTTCTCTGTATTGCAATCCTTTATAATCACAGTGGTGATTTTATTTCTTTTTTAGTGAATATTTTCTTCATGAGTTTCTAAAATGACTACCTCTTCTTGCTTCTCATAGCACTTTTCTCTCCACAAAAAATTCCTATGGGTAGGCTCTTTATGCTAATTTTCATGATCTGTGTAACTCATTCACTTCTCTCAAGTTTTTTTCACTGTTGCTTAGGTAAGCCATATATACCTCTTTTATGTCTCTCTAACTTGTTTCTCAGAGTTTCTTTCGTGTAACATGTTTTTCTTTGCTTGTTGTACTTGTGCTCAACAACCTTCTCGGCCCTGTTAAAATATCTGTCTCTGATACCTTCCCTGACATTTTCCTTCTGTTCCAGACAGAATATCCTTTTAATCACTGTTTATGTGATACTTTGTTCCAATAGCTATGGCAACATTTATTGTATTGTGCTTGTTTGCACTGTATTGTATTGTAATTTTACTTGTTCGTGTATCCTTTCTCTCCCTAAACAGTTCCTCAGTCAGCCCTTCCAGTGTTGAAAGTACCTATCATATGTGAGGTGGTCAACAAAAGAGGCAGCTAACATTTGTTCAGTGCCCTACTGCTGTGCAAATTGCCATATACTCTCACTTACTCGCAACAATCTCTCATGTAGTATCAGACCCATTTTATAGATGAAGCAGTTGAGGCCCAGAGATTAGTGATCTCTTTATGATCTCACCACTGGTTACTCAAAAGACTGGGTTTTAAACGCTTCTGCTGACTTCAAAGCTTGAGCTGTGTTTAGAACTATTCTTCTGACTCCTAATTCAATATTCTTTCTGTGCAGTCAGAAAAACAAAGTCAGTATGTAGATGTGTTTAATGCAGTGATGGATAAGAGTTCAAATGGGAGTAAGGTGCAAAGAGCGGTGGCACTCAGTGCCGTGTATTAAGAAATGGTCTGGAGTTGTTAATGCCTTAATTGGTACTGTAGGCAGTCCTATAATTCGGCACTTACAAATGAATCTGTTTTAGCTGGTTAGCAGGGGTAACAACACCTACCTTAGGGCATGTTCTGTTCTAAAAAGGGATGAAAAGCTGCTTCTGTTGCACTATCATGGGTAATGTGGGTGAGCTCAGCTTTGACCTGAAACAGTGCTTCTGAAATCTTTCACTTCCAAGCTCTGTCCTATTTTGTCAGGTGTAGTTAACCTACTTTTTCAGAACTGCAGAAGCAGACAGTTGAATATGAATTGGAATATGGGGGTTTTTACTCCAACTGTTTGGATAGCTTATAAGCTCTTAACAGGGAGAACCTAAACACAAAGGACTTTTATGGAGTTGGAAAAAGAGGCAAAATGGTAGACCTTGGGAAATACTTCTCTCTCCTTGTTTTTTAACATGGGCTATTGAGTCATTCTGTATTTTCTTTCTTTCTATTTCTAATAGCAAATGCATTACAGAAAGGGAACAAAAATGAGAAGACCTGGATTCAAGCTCTGGTTAGCCTTTTGTGATTTGGGGCAAAGGATTTATACTTCCTAGGGCTATTCTTTTAGGTGTTTTAATCCAGTGATTCTTTCTAGGGGATAGAATTCTGCACTCCGGGTACCACACATCTTTGCTGTCCAGGGACCTTGCTATATGGTAAATGATAGCTTCTTTTGCCTTTCTTTTTCTCAGGTCACAAATCCTCCATTCACTGTGTATACTCTAAAATTTTGTTGAAATCTGTCATCTTTTAATGTCTGCTACCCATTCTCTTCCTTGTTGAGGTTTTTAACCTTTACTATCATTTTAGTGTGATTTTAGGTAGGAACATAGGTAAATGTGTTTTTAATCTGCCAAGTTTAACTAGATAAGCAAACTTCAAAGGAAGTTAGAGGTAAAGAAGATGAAGTTGCATTTATATCTGGAGTTGCAAAAACTTCACCATGAAAGTAAATGAGAGTTAGAGTCTAGGCTTGCCAGGAGATGCCCTAGGTTTAGATTTTGACTTCACCAACTACTAGGTATATGACCTTGGACTAATTACCTCCCTAAATCCTCGTTTTTGAGATTGGAATTTTTTAAAAATATTTATTTATTTATTTTTAGAGAGAGAGAAAGAGCACACGAGAAGGAGGGAGAGAGAGAGACTCCCAAGCAGACCCTCTGCTGAGCATGGAGCCTGATGGGGGTCTGGATCACACAAACCCGAGATCATGACCTGGGCTGAAACCAAGAGTTAGACACTTAACCAACTGCACCATCCAGATGCCCCTGGAATTTATTTTTATTTTTATTCATTTATTTAAAAGATTTTATTTATTTGACACAGAGAGAGAGACAGACAGGGAACATAAGCAGAGGAAGTGGGAGAGGGAGAAGTAGACTTCCTGATGAGCAGGGAGCCCAACACAGGACTCCATCCTAGGACCCTGGGATTATGACCTGAGCCGAGGGTAGACCCTTAATGACTGAGCCACCCATGCACCTCTGGAATTTATTTATTTATTTTTTTAAAGAGAAGAGGTACATTAGAAATTACACTGAACTTGTAATCAAAACAAGAGTTTGCTTTTAGCAGACTATGGGACCTTGACCAAATCCTTTCCCCTTTTTGGGCCTCAGTTTCCCTTTGTAAAAGGAAGAACTTGGCCTTGGTGACCTCTAAGTTCCTTACTATTCTAAGGAGTATGAAATTGTCCTGATTCTTGAAGAGCACTGATCCTTTAATGTTAATGTCTAGCCTTTTGTTCAGGATTCCTGATTAAGGCCTAGGATTCAAATAAACAGGACTGGGTGTTCTGAAGTCTGTGTGTATCTGTTTACCATACTGACCAGAGCATCATACTTTTAAAAAGAATACTTACCATTTACATCAATGTGGATGGAACTGGAGGGTGTTATGCTGAACGAAATAAGTCAATCAGAGAAAGACAATTATATGGTTTCACTCATATGTGGAATGTAAGAAACCACACAGAGGATCATAGGGGAAGGGAGGGAAGACTAAATGGGAAGTTATCAGAGAGGGAGAAAAGTCATGAGAGACTTTTAACTATAGGAAACTAAGTGAGGGTTGCTGGAGGGGAGGTTGGTGGGGGAATGGGGTAACTGGATGAAGAGCACTGTGTGTTACATGCGACTGAAATTATAGAACACGACATCTGAAACTAAGGACGTACTATATGTTGGCTGATTGAGTTTAAATAAGAAAAGAAAGGAATCACAGTATGCAAATATATGGCTCTTAGTACATGGTAAACAGGCAGCCAGCTATTTTTTTTTTTTTAAGATTTTATTTATTTATTTGACAGAGAGAGAGAGAGATCACAAGTAGGCAGAGAGGCAGGCAGAGAGAGAGGAGGAAGCAGGCTCCCTGCCAAGCAGAGAGCCCGATGAGGGCTTCGATCCCAGGACCCTGAGATCATGACCTGAGCCAAAGGTGGAGGCTTTAACCCACTGAGCCACCCAGGTGCCCGGCAGGCAGCCATTTTAAAACATTTCACCCTTTTTCCTTTTTCTCCTGGGATTAAGACAAGCCAGGGTACCTGAGGTCTTAACATGGGAAAGAACAGCTTTTTGCTTTTTGCAGCTGTGATTATTGTGTGTCTGCTCTAGCAGAAGAGAGAGGCACTGAAGTTTTTATAAACATTCAGTGATGAATGTATAATAGAGGGATGTACCAAGTATTATCTAAGCAAGGAGTGGGAGGGAGAAGAAGAGGCAGCGAAGGCTCCAGAGAAGAGGTGCCATTCAAATTGGAAGAATGAGCTTCCCTTGAGCTTCCACCAAGCTTCACCAATTTGAAAATGTGTTCAGGTCTTTTTAGGGTTGCTCTGCCCTTTCTCTGGGCGTCAGCTCAACCTAGAGGATTCCTTTAGGAAGTCACTAGAGCCTATATTTGAACTGAGAAGTTTTTTGGAAGTCTGAATTAGTGTTTTTCTGATGCTGGCTTGGCCTTCTCTTTGTACCAGTGGAGACAAGACACTTGGCCAGGCTGTTGTTCTTAGTCTGTTTGAGGTTTGGGTACTGTTATTAGACATAAGTCAGTTAGGCAGAAAATTATAGCTGCTCTTTTGAGAGCTATCTGAATGGATTTCTGAGAGATAAGTGTTTGGAATCTCTACTGTCTTCCCAAGCGCTGTGGGGTCTTTAGGACCTAACCTAGTTAAGATACCTCAACATTTAACTCTCTTAAGGTATCTTGCCAATATATTTTTCCTTTTGGACTAAAAGTTGGCTCTGTTTTGGGCCACCTGGGTCATTAGCTGTTTGCCTTCACCTCGGGTTATGATCCCAGGGTCCTGGCATTGAGCCCTGCATTGGGTTCCCTGCCTTGCAGAGAGCCTGCTTCTCCCTCTCCCACTCCCCCTGCTCGTATTCCCTCTCTCACTGTATCTTTCTCTGTCAAATAAATAAATAAAATCTTAAAAAAAAAGTTGGCTCTATTTTGACTTGCTACTTTTTGCTGGTTGATTGTTGTACATCTAAACTTCTTAGTAAATTCATAGGCTAGATCAGCCTAGCACAGAAAGAGTGAAACATTTTTATTTCACGAGCAACAAATATTATTGTATTTATTTTATGCTACTTGCTGTGCTAGACTCTAGAAATATAAAGGTGAGTAAGATCCAGTTCTTCTCTCTCTCTCTTTTTTTTTTAAGGATCCAGTTCTTCTCTTGGAGAAGCTCATAGACTAATGGCAAAGAAAGAGAAAACAATACTTTAGGAAATGTTGATTGAGCATGTACTCTGAACCATGGTAAGCAATGGGAATGAATGACAGACTCTCAACCTCTGATGAGGTTGAGGTATAGCCTAATGGAAGTGACATGGTGAGAAGGAGCCCTGTAAGCCACTAACTAATGGAGAAGAGAGAATGTGGAATTTATCATAAAAGAGGGAGTAGGGCACCTGACCCTCTCAGTTGGTGGAGCATGTGACTCTTGATCTCAGGGTTGTGGGTTTGAGCTCCACATTGACTGGAAAGATTACTTAAGAATAAAATCATAAAAAAAAAATTAAAAAAAGACAAAAGAGAAATGATATGTATGCATTGAGGAAAATACCATGTTAGGTTTGCACTAGATGGTCTGTAAGCTCTCTCCCAGTCCCAAATAGTATAAGATTCTGTGCTATTGTGAGTTTTTCACTTATGGGTGCCAGAGAGTAAGTGGTATTATATGTGCCAAAAACTCATGAAGAAGAATGTTGATTTAAAGAGAGCCAGTTCCAGGGGTGCCTGAGTGGCTTTAGTCGGTTAAATGTGTGACTTCGGCTCAGATCATGATCCCAGACTCCTTAGATCAACCCCCGTGTTGGGCTCCCTGATCAGTAAGGAGTCTGATTTTCCCTCTTCCTCTGCCCCTTCCCACTGCTTGTGCTCTTTCTCTCACTGTCAAATGAATACATCTTAAAAAAAAAACAAAAAACAGCAAATTCCAGTGTAACAGAATTATGGAAGTAGAAAAAGTGATTGATTTTTCTGGTTGTTAAATTCTAAAATAACAGTAGTGTTTGTTGAACATTTTTCAGAAAGTGATCAAGTGAGCAAATGTTTCCTAAATACTTTTTCTGAGATCAATCTCTCCCTAAGAGTGGTAGATGACAAAAAAGTGGTATAAAATCGTGTTCCTGCCCTCGAGAGGCTTTGATTTCATTACATGTACGATGTATATGCTAAAAAATTGAACATAAACTGGGTACAAACTTTAAGGTTTAGAGAAAGGCAGATGGTTAGTTTCCTAGACCTCCTATAACAAAGTATCACAAACTAGTTGACTTAGAACAACAGAAAATTATAGTTCCACAGTTCTGGAGGCCACAAATCCAAAATCAAGGTGTTAGCAAGGCCATGCTCTCTTTGAAGGTATGAGGGAAGGATCTGTTCTGGGCCCTTCTCCTAGCTTCTGGTAACCTCAGGTATTCCTTAGCTTGTAGATGGACATCTTCTCCTTGTATCTTTTCACAGTTGTGTGTGTGTGTGTGTGTGTGTGTGTGTGTGTGTGTGTGTCTGAACTTGTTAGTAAGCAAGAGGCCAGAACAGCCTAGCTGGAATTTGGAAATCTGTTTCCAAATTTCTCTGTCTTATAAGGACCCGGGTCATATTGCATTAAGGCCCACCCTAATAACTTCATTTTAACTTGATTACCTTTCCAAAGACTTTTTTTCACTAAAATTGCATTCCAGTATACTAGGGTTTAGGACTTTGACATACCTTATTTTGAGAGACACAGTTCAAACCCCTAACCATAGGCTTGAGGGTTAAGGAAAGAAGTTGGTCAAGGAAGAGTTGAATTAGCAGAGAGAAGTGGAGCTGCTATGAGACAAATCTGTCCAGTATCCAAACCCTCGTAAGACGGCACTCTGGGTAAATTCATCTTGGTAGAACCAAGGAGTTCTCAGATCCCTTATATTTAGAGAAACAGAATTACTTCAATTTTCTTTTTAGTTATTTTTTTTCACAGTATACTATTATGGGCAACTTTTTTTTTTCTATAAGCAGTTTTATTAATGCCACATATCTAGTCTTGACCAGTAAGATGTTCATTGCATATTGCATAAAAATTTATTCTTAGGTAACAAAAAACCAAAAAGGTATTTTAACTTACACAGTCACTTGTAATAATAGAAGATCTTTTTCTTTGTAAATGTGATGAATTTGTAAAAAGAATAAATGTCTTCACTCAAGGAATTTGACATTAGAAAGTGAGGGTGAATCATGACATTTCTTAATCTGTGACTCTTGGGATTAGGGCAGTAGTTCTCAAGTGTGGCCATTTCTAGAAAGCTTAAAATTATGTTGATACTTAGAGTCCACCCAGGCAGGACCAAGTAAATTAAATTGGGGGGGCAAAGATAGGGGTTCAGGCATCAGTGTTTTTTAAAAGCTCTTCAGGTTTGTATACGTGGGTTAGGGGAGTAAGAAGGAAACTGGATTCTTGTCCTTGCTGTGACCTTTGTGAAACTACTGAGTCTCAGGTACCTCTGAGAATAAAGAATTCTAGGTGTATTATTTTTGGCATGTACCAGCTGTTTAATAACTCAAAATAATTTTTTGAGTCTCAGCTTTCTCATTTGTAGAATGGAGAGAATTAAAACTACCTTCAAGGTTTGCTATGACAATCCAATATTTGCAGATACTTCAGAATGCTTTGTAGATTCCTAAGTAGTGTGTAAATATGAGGGTTTTTAAAATTTTCACTAATGGATAAGTTGCCTAAAGTGTTGCAATTACTTGGTTCCCTAGACAGTACCCAAATCTACATCTCCTGAATTTTTTTATTTCCCCATTAACTTGAAAGATGATCCTCCTTTGTCTTTCATTTTTTCAGTTCTTTTAAGTTGTTTCTGAATGCCTTTTGTATTGGATACTTTCAGGCTCCTAGGTGTAGTAAGCAGCGTATTGGTTTAGGGGAAAGAACATGATCTTTGGAGCTGCATAGATGTGAAGTTCAATTCTGTCTCCATCACAAACCAGATCACTTTAACCTCTCTCAGTTTCTGTTTCCCTGTATGTTAAATGGAGTATTAAATGAGAAAATAACATGAAAGCGCTTAGCACTGTATTTGCTATGTAATACCAAGCATTGGTAATTGTTGTTTTTTGTTATTATGAGGGGCAGTGATAGAGGGAATTACCTTTAATATAGTTGGATAAATGTAAAAAAGAAACCATTCCCTTTGACTTCACCGCACATATTCTTTTTGATGGCTGTTGGGAATGTGCTTGGTGGGGTACTTTCCAAAGTCTTTATTATAAAAACTTTAATTTGTATAGTTTTATACTATTTTAAAGATGCTTTTACAAGCTGTTCTCATTTAATCCTCACCATAATCTGCAAGGGAAATATCTCTATATATTCAATAAGGAAACCACAGCTAAGAGAGATGAAGTGACTTTCAGCTGATTGAACACCCTATAAGCAAGCAGTGGAGACAGTTAATGTTTAAGGGGAAGCCCCAAGCCTAGATGCCTGACATTTTGTTTGAGCTGGACTTTTGGTTTCATAATGGGCTTTCAGATGTAAACCCAGAAGCCATAGTTTCATGGTTGTATTAGTTATGTACTGTTGCTTAAATAAATTGCCTGAAAAATTTAGCAGCTTAAAAAGATAAACATTTATTATCTTACAGTTTCTGAGGGTAAAGGATTTTAGAATGGCCAACCTGGGGGGTTCTGGCCGAGTGTCTCAGCTGAGATTACAGGGGATCTGTTGCCAGGCCTACAGTCATCTAGAGGCTCAAAACTGGGCCTGGTGGATCCCCTTCCACACTCACTCATCTGGTTATTGGCCAGCTTCAGTTTTTTGCTAGCTGTTGGCAGGTTGATGACTTCAGTTCCTTGCCACATGGCCTCTCCACTGGGCAGCTCACAACATGGCAGCTGACTTTCCCGCAATGAATGATCTGAGAGAGAAAAGAGCAACCAAAACAGAAGCTGTAGTGTCTTTTATAATCTAATTTCAAAAATGACATACCAGCACTTCTGTATTCTTTTGGTTACATAGACCAACCCTTCTACAACATGGGAAAGGGTACACAAAGGTGCAAATACCAGGAGGCAGGGACCATTGGATATTGTCTTGGAGGCTGGCTACCATAGTTGTTGAGAAACTTTAAGGCCCAAGCTATACATATCATTTATTCAGGAGTTAACTGTATTTAAATTTTTTTAATCAATTTTTTAGGAAGAGAGAGAGAAAGCATGAGTGGGGGGTGGGACAGAGGGAAAGAGCCCCAAGCAGTCTCTGTGCTGAGGACAGAACTCGATAGGGCTGGATCTCAGGACCCTGAGATCACAACCTGAGCTGAAACCAAGAGTCAGACACTCAACCAGGCTCCCCTAAGAAGTTAACTGTATGTAATACACAGGTTTAGATTCTATTGCATGTTTCAGGCATGGTGGATATCAGGAAAATTCCTATATGTCTTTAAGAGATGGTTTCTCAGGGTACAGGGAGCAGGGAGTCCCATAGAAACCTCCTGAGTCTTATTTCGTTATTATTAGTCTTTCTACATTGGTAACATAATCAGGTCTGATCTTATAAATAGATACTTTATTGAGGAGCTGGGGAACATGAGAGGATTTCTTTTTTTTTTTTTTTTTTTTTTTTTTTTCATGAGAGGATTTCTTTGCCATTGAGTGCTGCCTGGTGAAATTAACGTTGGAAATCTGAGCATTTTGATTCTTTTACCCATAGAGAAAATTAGCTGAAGGAACTGTACAAGCCTCCAGGACTTAGAGCGTTTAAAACCCCTTTCACATTGATTTTCATGTGATCATCTGAAAGAAATAGTGTGATGAGATGGGCAATTGACTGCTGTTTTAAGTCAGTACATCTGAATTTGAGTTACAGCTTTGGCATTGTGTGATCTTGACAAAGTCATGTTCTCCCTCTGGACCCCAGTTTCCTTGGGTAAGACAAGGAGATGTTACATAGAGTCTCAGGATTTTGAAGTGCAACTTCACAGGCTGTTGTTGTGAGACTGGGAAGTGGGAAGAGGCAGGGTAAGTGGAGCTTTCCCACCTCCTTTTCAGCCAGAGCAGCACTACATTTATCTGTTTAAATATTGGTGTTTCTGTAAGATTTGATGGGACAAAAAGAGTTTGAGAGACTTTTAAAAAAGCGTGGAAGCCATTGGCTTGAGTGATTTCAAAAGACTTCTCCAAGTAAAGAAAGGGGTTAGTTTTTCTAACATCCCTGGGGAAGTCATAGCTTAAGGGGTTCTGGTGTACTATCTTTTCTACATCTCTACAGATAGAATAGCAGAGCAATGGACCCAGATGTCTCCTAAGAAACTTAGATGTTTTTCTCACCCTTTCCTCCTTAGGTTTTTCCTTTAAGCCAGCAGAGGGAAAGGTGGGCATTTGTTGCTGATGGCTATGTCTCCTGTCTTTAAGGTGGTATAGCTTCTTCTGGAATTAGGATCCAGGTCTTGAGGAATGAATGAAGGCCTTTCTTGGAGAGGCCAGGGTCATGCAACAATCTTTGTGGGAGAGGAGGCAACTACATAAATCAGCAGCAGTGAGAAGGACTGGTCTTATAAGTTGGCCTCTCTCTCCTTTGGATTACTTAGATGTAAACATATTTTCTCTGGCTTATTATTGATCCCCAGGCCCATCTATATAATGGAGAAGGTAGACGTGGGAGGAATTTCAAATGAATCTTGCTTCCAGCAGCTTAGGAGGGTTCTTGGCTTTTGGTGGCTCCCATTTTTCTATTGGCTGTAGAAAGCAGATTATTACCAGCTAGTTGAAGTTAATCTGTAGCCCACTTTACTCTCTGTTCTCTTACTTTTCCAGGTAATAGTCTGTTTGGAATAAAAGCTTAGAAATGAATAGTTTAGTGGAAAGAGGACTGGACTTAGAATCAGTAGGTCTAGGTGGAGCTCTGGGTCTCTTACTCACCTTTGTGAACTTGGGCAAGTTTCTTAATCTTTCTCGGTTTGTTCCCTCAGATATATAATAGGGGTCCTGTGAAGATGGAAGGAAGTAAGCATGTAAAGTACTGCATCTGCCATAATATGTGCTCATTAGGTGTTAAGTATTTACTATTATTTTTGTACTTCTGTGTTTGAGAATTTAGGATAGATCCAAATTAAATAATAAGAATTCCATTTTATATTAGAGTAACAATATCAGTACTGGAAAAAGTCTTATGGATCATCTTATTTATTCATTTTACAATTGGTACATTCTATAATTGGAATTGTTCAGGCTCAAAGTGAAGCAGTGAATGACCCAAGATCACCCAGCAGAGGCAGCAGGGACTCAGTTTACAATACCTCATTCTCCAGGTACAGGAATGTCTTCAAATAGTCTGGGTGGCTGGGGCTGGCATAAGCATCCATAGTAGGTTCCATACTTTACACTTTGAGGGCCATTAATCTGTGTGCCCTGAGAAACCAATGGCCACCTGAGTTTAGATACTGCTGGGTAGAACCCATCTCATAACGTCCCATTCTTCTGAGAGGTATTCACTGGTGCGGACCTGGACCCTGAAGATATACTTAGTGGTTCTTTCCTTGATGACTAAACCCATCCTTCCCTCCTCATAAATTAAAAACAGATCCTGAAAAGAGCAGACAAGTATAGCCATGATGTTTCTGGCTGTGAATGACCTAGTGTGCTGGAATCAAAATATAGAAGGAAGGAGGAAAGGAGAATGGAAAAGGTCAGGAAACTTCTTGGGTATTTTTTCCCCTCCAGTATGTGCTAAAGACTATTCTTTCTGTTCTGTGTGAAGAGAGAACTGTAGAGTTTTGGAGAGAACTTTAGAGTTTTCCTTATAAGGACGTTTAACATAGCTTTTACCATGTTTGAATTCTGCAAAGTTCCTACCAAATATTTCTTCAATATCTGCTTACGTACGTCCATGATGGAGAGCTCCCTCTATTGCTAGAGACAGTCATTTTCATGGTTTGACATTTGGGCCCTTAAAACTAAAATCTACTCCTCTGTGGCTTCTAATCTTCATGTAATGTCAGCTTCTTAAATGAAGAAATTTAGGTTCTGGTGGATGAAATAGTGCATGTCAAGTCTTTGGGTGTGCATCTTTCATTGCACATCTAGCTAAGGAGATCAGGCAAGAGGCCCAAGACCTCAGCTCTAGAGTTTCAAATTCATCCTCAGGTCTTTGTGGGTAAGTGGATTTTGTTAAATTTATTTATTCTTTTTATGGACTTGCCAGATTTATTAATACTAAAATCACTAGAGTTTATTAGTACTAGAAAGAACCTTAGTGATCATATGGCTGGTTTCTATCATTTTATAGATTAGTAACTGAGTCCCAGAGAGGTAAAGTCATCTGCCCAAAGACACATAACTTCTGGCATTAAGACCCTAGTCTCCAGGTAGCCAGTACTGGATGCCATTCCATAGACAGTTCTTCTAGAGAAATTGTTACCAAACAAAACTTATTTTCTAAAGTGCCGTGTGGCAGATGTACCTTGAGAGTTCTATCAGAAGAGACAGCATCAGTTAAAAATTTCATAGCTTTCTGTCTAAAAATAACATGCTATTTTCCAGTATCACAAGAGAAGGTAAAGGGTTCTAGCCACAGATATTTATAAAGCACCTATAGGAGTTCTCATGCCAAATTTTTAAAAATTTTTACTTTAAGGCACACTCAGAAATCTTCACTTTTGTGAAGTTTCCTGACTGTTCCCATCCCTGAACATTTCTTTATGGAAATGTTCATCACTATAGTTCTCGTGGTGCATTTGCACTGTGGTGTGGTTAAAAGAATATGGTCGGATTTAAACAGGCAGACCTGGATTGGATTTTGGATCGAAATAATTCACATGAAGGGCTTATTATAGTGCTAGACACACAATAAGAATTCCTGAAATGTTAGCTACTGTTATTATAATTATTTTTATTGTTCCTAATGTTTTATTTCCCCTTTTAACCCGGGAGCTCTCATGGGCAGTGTTTTGTTTTTTTTTCCAACTGTGTAAGGCATAACCCATGGATTGTTGATTTAACATATAGGGCATTGGACCACTATTTTTAAAAAGTCAAATAGAATATGCCAGAAAAAAAATCAGAATACATGGTATATAGAAAGAGCAAGGACTGTTTTGTGAAATACTTGTTTTAGTTTTATATTTATAAGACTGTGCATGCACATGTGTATGTTCGTGTGTACTGTGTCTCCATATAAATTGTATTCTTTTTTTTTTTTTTTGACAGAGAGAAAGACAGCCAGAGAGGGACCACAAGCAGGGGGAGTGAGAGAGGGAGAAGCAGGCTTCCCAGCGAGCAGGGAGCCCGATGTGGGACTCGAACCCCGGTCTCCGGGATCATGACCTGAGCCGAAGGCAGTCGCTTAACCAACTGAGCCACCCAGGCGCCCCTATAAATTGTATTCTTACTGTAGGTTGGAGTCCAAACAGTTTGAGAAACCCTGCCTTAGAGAAGAGACTGCCTGCTAATTTATATCTTTTATTCTCAGGAGCTAGCACAAGATCTGGAATAAATCTAATGCACATGTAACTAAGACAAGGCAGCCTGAAATTAATTGCTTCATATGGGATATAGACAGTAAATTCAATATAGGTTCAAAGAAGGGAGAAATTGTCTTGAGAAGCAGTTTAGTAAATTAATTGAGAGCTTAGTTTTCTGATGTCTGAAAGGTCTGGGGATAAATTGCTGCTCTGCTACTTATTGGCTAAGGCAAATTACTGAACCTCTCTTATCATCTCTGAAAGTGGGGATAATAATGACCTCAGGTTGTGAAGATTAAATGAGATAAAGTTACTACAGTGACCGACACAGAATGAGTACTTGTCTAATATTTTCTTGGGCTGACACGGTCATGGAGGCTTTTTTTTTTTTTTTTTTTTTTTTTTTTTT